>JAYRBW010090770.1:0-21418 GCA_036023295.1 Invenusta paracnida
AACTATCCTATATTACCTACTACATAGTTCGCTTAGCTTTACTAGCTAACGACCTATTGCCATAGGTCTAGATAGAGCTGTAAATGTAATAGAGGCGTCACAGTTTGTCAGACAAATATGCGCATTCGATGAAGTTATGAAACCAGTCTGCCGAATCAAAAGCCTGTAATTATCGTATTTACGGAATATAATATCTGAGATATAGTACCGTAATCAAATCTACACTGGGGCTAAATGGCTTGGACTAAAAGAATCTCCGGCTAAATTGGTTGAATTTAAGAATCAACAGCTATGCTTTTGTTGTTTAAAGCGAAACGTTGAACAATCCATTTCGATAGCTTTTAATTGATATAAAATTAGGATACAATTGATTTGATTTTAAATGGACTATTTGGCCATACCATAGACTTTACATGAATTACTTAGACGTATCACAATTCCCCGATAACGTGTAGAATCCACTTATAAGTGACACTCTTTTGACAATTTCATTCCGTCAGCCGAATTTAACTAAAATTCCATGCTTACTTCTACATATCAACCAGTATTTCTGTATGTTACTTTAATTAATTATCAGTTGTCCAATGCATTATTAGCTTTTATATTAAAAGGGCGTTAATATTGTTTTTATAGCTTTATCCCATTAGTGCTAAACATACATACATATGTGCTACGAAAACTGGGTAATATTTTGTGGATCGGGCCACGCAGTAATTCAATCTTTCCCACATATTCTCTTCGTTACACAGCGTAAAGATATTTAGACGAGTCAATATTTTGGAAGAAGATTCCTTCCTTCCAGGAAGTTATTCTTGAACAGCAAATCCTGCAACCCTCTGTTTTATAATTCCTTAAATTCAACGAAGAATTTATAGAAGGAGACATAATTTGGCCTTCTCCCAAACTTATTGTATCCAAATTGCAAGTATATTTGCATTCCTTTGCCGATATATGAGAACTGTTTAATAATGATTTGCCTTGGGGTGAAATTTCGTAGTTATTATGCACATTCACTATCTACAATCTACACAAACATACATGAAAGTAGGAAGGACACTGACAGTATATTATATGTATAAAGCGGAGATATCTTGGACAAACTTGTCTGTTACACATTCGAAGAAATTAGGCGTTTCAACCTTAACATCATCATCTCAAAATTTGCTTCAAGTTCCATCATTAAGCGGATGTACATGAAGTTTCTCGTTAATTATGTCAAGTTCTGTCTGTCTTCCAAGATAGATTATTATAGATTATAATTTCCGGCCCCATAAAATGCCTCATAACATCACAGCTCCAATTAAATATTATAACCGCTTTAGCATTTAAACATGGGTTTATATGTACTCTAAATCGTAAAAATCGTATGATTTATTTGGACATCATGATCAAGGCACTTTTATAGTCCTATTTTTAGACAACGTATTCTTCTAATCTGTGATTTTATGCATTAAACGTATACTCTCCTTGTAATGTGAATGCATAGTAGGATATGAATGTCTGTTTGTTAAGTACAGACTTTCGCGTAATTTGTTGACTGAACATAAACAAGTAAGGAATTAGCAGCAGTTCATGGATATATTTGTGCCCATTTGCAAGGGTTTATGTTTGCACGCAAAATTAATTGAGAACGCTAATAGCTATTAACGTATTCTGGCGATTACAGATTCAAAATTATTGATTTATATTTGGTACGTAAACATATTTATTATTATTATAACCATTGATATTTCTTTTACTTTATATCTATACCTAAGTATTGCTTAATTTATTCTACGATTATAACTCAGATTGTAGCAAACCATGGAAATAATTTATGTCAAAGAGTAAATTCTTGGCTGGTTCAATTGGTTAAATTTAAAAAAATTACTTATGAGACGACATGAAAAGATATTCTTGATTATAACTTGCCTTCTAAAATAATTAATGGTTTGTATTTAATCAATTTTACACTTTAAGCTTTTATAAAACAGTCTAGAGTGCCGTAAAAAAGTTTCATTTTTCCGTCAAGCTTATCTTTAAGAGAAAAATGCACTTTAATTGAACTTTTAAAACGGTATCTTTTTGACGAGAAAATTAGTTTAAAAGTGTTTCTTCATATTTTTATTATGTTTATTCGTATTTTAATATTTAATTGAAGATAGTGTTTCAATAAAAAAACGGCTGTTTTTGGTGGTTACGTTGTGATGATTTGGTAGCGGAAGGACGATTTGGTAGCGAAATGACAATGTGGTAGCGGAAGGACAATATGGTAGCGAAATGACAATGTGGTAGCGTAAGGACGATGTGGTAGCGAAATGACGCTGCAGTGGTGCAGTGACATTGAGATAGCGTAGTGACGATGTGATAGCGAAAAGGTGCAATTTATGTATCAACACAAATCAATGGAAAAGAACATTCATATCAGGGTCTATTGTTTTATTAAATGTATAACAATACTCTTGAAAGACTAATTGTACGTGAAAAATTATACCAAATAGCATTGTTCTTATTTACAGGCAACAATATAGCTAATGTACAATCACTATTACCGAATCGATAAGTTTTCATGTAAAACATATAGGCCGAGTATTTACAATATGTGAATGACGTAATTGTACAATCATGGTGAGCAAAGGACAACCAACAAATCAAAAAAGGAGGACATAGAATAGATTTCATTATCGTATCGAAATTCTTTGTCGTATAAAAATAAGAAGATACGATCCAATCTAGCACGCACCAATTTAAGTTGCAATTAATTAATACATAATATATAGTCATAGTTACTGAGCTTATTTTACATCTTATTTTGAGCCTAAATCACTTACTCCGACAGTGGATCAATAATAATAATTTTTACTTCCAAGACTTATTGTAAATTAGGACGTGTGTGAATGAAAATGTAAGAATTGAAATGTCTTCTGTACACACAATAATAATAATATGTACATTATACATTGAAGTGAGTAGGAAGGTATATTTCGCAAGTATAGGCATAAAAATGTTGAAAAGGCTTTTTATTGGTGACAGAAATGTAAGATTACAGTCCAAGGAGACTGGGTTATTGGTTCAAATTGAGCTTTACAGTTCACACAAGAAACAACATTTTCTATACAGAGTTTCCAGTGGACAAATCTTCAATTAATCATAAACAAACAAAATGCTGAGGTGGGAGGGGATGATGTAATAATGAAATATACCTATATCGAGCATTTATTCTTTCTAAATTTTCTATTCACTTAAATTGTTATTTTTCCAATTTAATGATGCAATATTCGTTTCATGTATTGTTATTTCTAGATTTATTTCGTAATAACATTTTCAAAATATTTTTGAATTAGGAATAAATTCAAAATGTAGGCAAGAATTGTCTAAAGGCATTACATAACATTGCAGGCATTACCTAGGCAATCAAAAGTAGTTGCAGAGAAAATTTAGGTTGCAGTTTAGATATTTAAACATTAAATAATCGATTATACAAAATTTGGGATATGATTAAATATATTATGGCTTCCAATCACTCAGTTATTGTAGTTATCGATTCATATTTGTGGATATTCGTTATATTGTTTAATTATTATACTTTATTTTTCAAATTTTTATAACGGAAATAAAAGAAAACTAACATTGCTTATTATCTAAAACTCCGAATTTTAATGCAACTGTTTCTTTTTGCGACACCTTTTCAATATGCAAACAGCTGCGTAAAAAACTCGGAAATGTAAATCTACGTATATTTGGAAGGACGAAAAATGGGTAAATATTGAAAATATTTCATAGAGTTATAAGTAGAATAGAGACAACAAATCAAGGCAGAAATACGAACAATTTTGCAAACGTATTATAGACCAGTCATCCAATCAACTTTGAGTATTTGCGCGAACAATTATTAAATAAAAGAAAACCGATTTTATTCAATTGCTAATAGCTTCTATTTTACTATATTTGCGCTTTAGTATGATATAAAAATAAAATAGAAATAATTATTTTGATTGACATTGTTACAAAAAATAAATATTGCCGAAGTAAACCAAATTTAAGCTAATTCTCTTTTTAGGTAAGTAAACCTTTTGTTAGGGAAATAATTTATTTGCCTTCGCGTGGTGTCAATGTTTCAGGAGATAAGCATATTTGGGGATTGGGATATTTAAGCATAGTGATTGGGGCATTTATAGAGATTTCCATTCTCTCCGGCCAACTTTTGTTGCTGCTGTTGCTGAAGCAGTTCCCCAGGCGTCGGTGTGAAAGGCGACGGTGGAGCAAGAAAGCAGGTCTGATGATGCTTGCCGTGAGGATGATGCCGCTCAGCGCTGTGGGCAGGAGTCCGCCCCTTTCGATAGTCATCCAGTTGGACCACCTCCGGGGTATCCACTTCCTCGACATTGACAGATATCTGCGAAGTTGCCAGCCCCACTCCGGGGGTGCCGCCGCCGATGTGACCCACGGAACCGGAGATGTCATCGTCGAGGACACAAGGTGGTGGTGGCGGTGGTCGCAGATCTGGAATCTTGGGCATGAGCGAGTGAAAGGACAGCCTCTTGAGCGTGTTGAAGGTGTAGTCGAGGTAGGCACGCTCGTTCTCCGAGTTAATTTTTAGCACTCCCTCCTCCTTGTAGGTAAGAATGCTCTGCGCATGCGAGTAGTATAACATGAAACTGTTCACCAGGATTGGAACCGTGAAAGCCACAACCAGCACGCCAACCAGCGCACACACGGAGCCAATTATATAGCCGCCCGTCTTGGTTGGATAGAAATCCCCGTAGCCGACTGTCGTCATGGTGATTATGGACCACCAGAAACCGGCGGGAATACTGGTAAACTTCTTGCGATCGTCTACGTAGTATATGAGCGAGGAGAAGAAGAGCGTTGCCACGCCGATGAAAGTGAGCATCAAAAGAAGGTCCTTATAGCTCGAGCGAAGTGTGTACACGAGGACTTGAAGGCCACTGTAATAACGGAGGATTTTGAGGATTCGAAGGACACCCAGAATGCGTAACACGTGAACAATATCGATGAACTGTTTCATGCGAACGTTGTAGCTGGCGTCCACAAGATGGGCGCCGAAATCCACGTAGTACGGCACAATGGCTACAATCTCGATGACGGTGATTGGATTGTAGAGGAAGTGGATCTTGTCCGGCGCCGAGATGAATCGCAGGAACATGTCCACTGTAAAGAAGGCCACGCAGATGTAGTCCATGATCTCGAGGCCCTCCCATACGATGATGTCCTCGTGGTCGTGGTCTTCCTCGGCCTGTTTGCCTCCGGTGGCGGTTGTATTGGGAGCCAGACTGGTGGACTTATTGGGCGCGGTGATGTGGAAGAATGGGTGTGTCTGGGCGACAAAGGCGAAGATCGATAAGGAGACAAACACGGCCACCATGACGGCATAGATCTGTGGGGTGAGGAGGAAGGGTGAGGGGGGGGGGGGCAAAGTGAGAGGAGTTGTAGGTCACAGAAACAAAGAGAACTCTCCCGATAAAGTGGTACGTGAACCGTCTCCCTTCCAACATTATTGCTGTGACTTTACAGTAAACACTTGGGGAGTAATGTAAGTTATCATTATTCTTTCTAAATTAAAGTTTTACAACCTTCAGCACTTTATTCGCCATGTTACATTCACAGGAATGGTCACCTGACCACGTCTTAAATGAGTAAAAAACAAAAAAGAAACATGTCTTTCTCGGAATAAATGAAATTCTGTCAACAGAAAAGGTGAAAAATATTTTAATATATAAATTTATTTATTTTTTCAACTTGTATGAAAAAACTTTATTTTTAATTGCAGATATTCACAGAAATTATAAGTGGACAGAAGTCAAATTGTCAGCCAAAATTATGTGCAACTTCACAGACGGATTAAGACCAGACATCCAATCACAAGGCAGAGCAGGATCACGTGACTTCTTATGGTAGATCTTACCTTTCGAATGATATAAAATTATCCTAAAATGATGACTCCTTAGCTAAGAAATCTGTAGCGGGATCATGACACATTCGACCCACTTTTGCATAGAACGCGTTATAGTCTATAAATAGCTTTGGAATTTCCTCGTCTAGCGATGATCGACGCTTGCACACTGAATTTGAATGAGTCATCATAACTCTCATTTCCATGAGCATAACTCTAAACATAATTGTTTAACGATGTACATGCGTATTTTAAAAAGTCTACAGTACGAAAGAGATGTGAAAGCGCCAAACAGCTCGGTGTCAATAGAGTCAATGAGATAAATGGATATCGAACGCCTCATTTCAACATCATTAAAATCGATAGTCCATCAAATATCGCAGATAAATTTATCGGTATTTAAAGGAGAGTTGCACAAGTATTGACGGACAACAACCAGACTAATAGAATATTTAGGTACAAATAAATATAACCAATAAATTAACTTAAGTTGATGCATTTTACCCAAAACAATACAGTAATGAATGTGCCTTTATTTACAACTTTCAATGCATTTAATCTGCAGCAGACGGACGCCTTGCTTCAATTATTATTATATTAAGTAGTGATAAGAAGTTATAGCAACTGTCCATCTAACTTTTGACACGGAACTAATTGCAACACAAATAAAGAGTACGAACAATGTTATTATATAGTATCATAAGTAACATAATAAAAGTCATCAAGAACTTATTAATAGTAACATACTTTTATTTAAACAGTTTAATTTTCCCCCTAGAATAGGGTACATTTGTATGATTTAGTCTCCTTTGAAATAAAAAATAATGATATTTACAAAAAATGGCCTTATCAATATTTTAAATAGACATCATTTTACTTCTGTGACTATTATATGCAATTTAAGATTAAAAAAACAAACTCATTATCCATATATATTATTAATATTCCAGGTCGTTTTGTAATGAGTCAAATTAGTCAAACAACTTAGTTCAAAGTTTATGAGTCAGGCATATGACTTATGTATTTAACTAAATATATTATATTGTTCACTAAAATATGTGACCCATTTTTGTAAATAAACTTCTTTTATATACTTAAAGAAACGGAATAGAATTAAGATTGTGAATTATGACACGAATTGAAATCAAGGAAAATAATGAAATCTAAATAAAATGTAGGATTATTTTAAATTAAACATTCAATGTAATTTTTAAAACAATAACCATTACCAATCCAATATAAACAAATACATACGTCTCTGAAGTTAAAATTGGACTACATCACAATATCAAATTATTAACCAATGAGAAACCGGCTCGTCGAACAAGATTGCTCATGTAAACAGTTTTATGCTCGCACAGGAATAATACTGTACAAGGAGGAGCTGGCGACAAAACAGTGTTCATTTTGCCACCTTATTTGGTCTCATAAACTCTCCACACTTGCATATTATTACAGTTATTAGTAAGTCGCGTAACTTACTGCAGGTTATTGTCATTTTCCACTGAGTTGTTTTATAAAGAAAATTGAGGACAAGCACTACTGTTACTATATAGACCCGAAGATGACAAAACCGATTGCATTGGCTAAGTGGGAGCGTTTTGGAATTGAGGAACAGTTTACCTACGCGATAGTTCAATGTGTGATGCTATCTAATGTTAAAGAACGATGATAAAAGAACTCCATATTATTACTCACGAGGGCAAATATTAGAAGAGGCATATTTTTGAAGATGTACATATATTATATTTAGATAAGTTAATAAATTTGTTAGCGATAAAGAATTACTCTTTTTCCCAAATTAATACATAGAGCGTCGACCCGAATTAAGCTGGTTGCTATGCTAAAGCATTTATAATTTGATTATTTCCCTAAAGTTTGTTTTTCCTAAATGAAAAACAGTTAACTTAGAAATGTATTAATTGTAATAAATAATTTTGTATTACACTATTTTGCGTATATGGGCAGTTACATATCACGAATAACGTCATTTATTCATCAAAACATAATTTTGTTTAAACTTTACATTGTTTATTTATCATCCGTTGCTGCAGTGGTTTTCCTATTTTCTATTAAACATGTTAAATAATGTAAATAAGAAACCATATTTGCGTTAATATAAGAAAAATAACCATTAAAAGCTGTAGATTATTGCAGAAAAAAAAATCTTTTGGAAAATTCTTTAAAGACAATGAATTGGTCTATATAACATTCATTGGAACTTTTCAAAGACAGAAATACATTATCTTGCGTCATTTGGAAATAATCTGGTGTCCATTATTTTCGATTCAGGAAACTAAAATGGCATAAATTCTTGCCATATAATAGAAAGCTTATTTTCAGCTCTAAAAAGATTTTAATCCTGTGTTTTTGTATAAATATATATATACACCTTTGTTCATTGGCTTGAGTTCTTTCAAAAATAATTTCATAAAATCTCTGCAGTTATAAAAGTTGCTTGGAAATTATTGAAGGCATTGCCAATTTATTTAATATCAATATTGTTTCGACAATTGTAGGCAGACCTTTTTGAAAGCATCTATTTAATATCAGACCTTAATGAGTGCTCAAATTCAGAATTTATGCCAAATATATCATAAATGTTTAAAATATAATTAAAAAACAATTCAACTACATTCCAATGCACCTAACCGAGGTAACAGCTTTATTAATAGATAGAGCAAAACTAATAAAAATATTACTTTTTGAGTGGATATATTTAATGCATGTATTACATATAGATATCAATGTATACATGCATTAAATATTACACTGAAATATTTAAAATATTTTTGTTAATATTAATTACAATTTACTTAAAAAATGAATTTATACAAAGTATTGTAACATTTAAAAACGACTTAAATATAACATTTACTTTTGACTTAAATACGTATAATATATACCATTTTATTGCACTAAAAACCAAAAAGTAGTATATTACTTATTTTTTAGGACTACTTTATATGTCTTTAAAAGTAATAAAAAGGAATTAGAAGGCTTTAAAATAACGACTCGTCTCAAACTCTTCACGGGTCGAAAGAGGAAGTAAAATAACCACAGCTAATTTATACAAAGATTTTAATTTGACTAAATGTTGATTAGAGGAACAGATTTTTAATTAATTTATGTTCATCATAGAATACAAAATTCGGCGGGATCAAGGGAAACACCCTGTATATATTATATGGATCCTATCAATAACATTTCCTAAAGTTACTCCGATATAGACCCGAAATATTTTGAAGTCAACCTTCTGTTTTTTACTTTCCTCATCATTGATTTCCATATTATATAATCGATTAATTTGAAATGTATGTGCTTATATACAAATACAAGTGGTGCTTTTTCCATATAACGATATCTTTAAATGCATTTTGTGATAGAACGGCTTCTTCAAAGTATATTTTAATAAAATATTTATTAATCAATATTTATTTTGAAAAACTCACGCTATGAACACCTTAGTCGAGTAGGTATATACCGAGCTTCAACTCTTATTGATTCTGTAAAACTATTCAGAGATACACAAAAGATTTTTGTAAAATGATGTTGTAAAAACTGACAGCAGTGAAACAGTTTCATATACAATTGTACAAATCATATCTTACAGAGAATTTACGTATAATTAAAATTGTTTAAATATACATTTGCTCTTAAAATTAATTTAATCAAAATTTGTTATACTACTTTTAGACATCTCCTTTTAAAATCAATTACAATTTAAAGGATTTTCGAATTGACGAAAATACAAAGAGTAATGTATAGGAAATAAATTAATAAAAGTCAAAACTCTATGTTTACTCCATGATTTTTGGGATCCGTAAGTTACAGTTGGTAAATTAATAACAGTCAGATTTTGAGAGAAATTAATCATTTTTTCAGGTGCAAAATTAGAGTTATTGGACATATATATAAACTAAGTACATTCCAATTGTATACGGAAGAAACAATGATTTTATTGTAAAAATTGAGTGAATTTGTGGCATATGGATTATTCAATAAAGACAAACAAACAGACAAACGGAAAGTCATATGTCATATACATGTGTTATAGATATAAGTCCTGGCTAAGATGAGTAAATGGGCTGGGCTAGGCCCATAACAATAAAATCAAAACTAAGAATAGGAAAATAAGGTGGAAGATGAGCCTTTTCATCGTCAATAGTATCTCCCTTGCAAATGTCTGTCTGTCGACAAAAGAATTGAGTGTCACGCACTAAATACATTAACAGAAGAGATTTCCCAATATTTCGTAATTGACAATTGACTATAGACTTTGTGAAGAGAATATTGCAGGAAGCTGTATCCTTCAGTTCTCATTTCATAAGTAAAAGCAGTGGTTTGGTAGCTTTATGGGGAAAGTTGGAAATAATACTTGGCTTTTAAAGAGAAAATATACTGACTACTTCTTATTTTTAGAAAATAAATAAATAATATTCTGTGGAATATATGCATACGTCTGAAAATTCACAACACTTTGTTGGACAGGCTATTTCAATTTCCTTAAATTCTAAAAAGGATATACATATATATATGGTCGTGAAAACAATACTTTCCGATAAAATTGATAATTTAATCCATTAAATTTGATGTTGCTCAATGTCTGTTATTCAACTTGCCGTTAATAACAAAGATTTATTATTAATTATTTGGATTTTAATCCTAGCAAATTTTAACGGAACTGAGAATTATGAATCCTTCAAAAAACCGTCGATTACACATATATTGATTTTCATTAATTTATTTTTAAAATGCACGGTTCTTGAACATACTAAAGCTTGAAGTAGTTCCTAAAGGACATTACATTAGGCAAAGCCAATTGCTGATCCTAGTGCATACATATAATTTGAGTGGAAAATAATGATTTCCTTCTTTCAAATTATTCTTTTGTTTTTAATAGAAATAAGAAAGCGAAAGGGATAATTAAACTGGTAAATAGGCAGAACCAGTTCATTCATTTTAACAAGAACCACTTAAATGATATTTTCTGTAACCAACCTTTTTTTTATACAAATTGAACAATCAAAGAAGTAAAACTAATTTCTCACCGAGTGAAGTGAGAACATAATGTATATAATTGGAACATTCAATAAGTAAGTTGATATAATTATATCTCTAGAACAGCTGATGATATAAGTTTGAAATACTTACTTTGTCAATGTAAATGTTTTAAAATAATTCATTAAAGGTCAGACTAGGAGAGGCATGCAAATACCTACTTTTAATGTTACACAAAATAGCACAAAGAAACGGATATATTTTGAGCAACCAGTATATTATGTAGTATATATTCATAATATGTTTAGTTGCTTATTGTTTTACGAAAGATGTCACCACCAATTTAATGAGTATATAAAATACAACGAAAAGAAATTACATAAATGAATGAAGCACCTAATTCAAATTACATTTTACGTCAAGTTAATTGTATTATACAGTAATCTATACTCTATGAATGCAGTATTTATTAACATATAAAACTAGTCGATTAACTAATGACTTCACATTGACTCTAATATAGTGATTGCCTGTGCTTTGTCTATAATATGGCATAATTGAACCATTGTAGTATATAGAAGACTATAATAGATATTGGCAGAGCGATAATAAATTGCTAACTAGTTGGAGCGATTGTTTAATGAAAATAAACTTACTCGTCAACTATATCCATTATATTGTAACTCGCGCTCAAACGATTCTATATATAGGCAGTGTTCAAGCCATATACAGATAAGATATACTCATATTTAGAGTAATTAATAAAAATCAGTAATAATTTATTTGGAATTTTTAAGGTAAAATTAAGGTGAATTAGACTTTAAACTTGCTTTAAGAATGTGTCCACTTCTGATTGAAATAGGTAATTGGAACAGATTATTAAAGGCTTTGTTAAATAAATTATTCGTAACCTTATAACCAACTTGGTAATGTCAACTTAACCGTCAACACCTATAATCAATTTAAGAAAATATACCAATACAATTAGAATAGCTGAGTTTGCTCTCTCGCCCAATAAATCAGTACAATTAGAATAGCTGAGTTTGCTCTCTCGCCCAATAAATCAATACAATTAGAATAGCTGAGTTTGCTCTCTCGCCCAATAAATCAATGCACAATTTTGTATTCCTTAAATGTAATTTAAATAAAAAAGGCTACTTCAATGTTTTAAAAATAATGTATGAACCATTATTGACTATAAAGCGAAGTAAATATTTAAACATTTATTCTGTTCACTTCGAAACGTCATCAAAATTGAGGATAACATAATATGTGTACAGCTTTTAATGTTGTCGACATAAAAAATCCTCGACATTGTCTTTTCTCGTTTGACAAAATGTATATTCGTACGATAATTAATGTCGAGAGACTTCAAATTGTACACCTGCATGGCATTTACTTTTTTTATACATACATACCATCGATTTATAAAGACTTAAAATCACGGAAGTGAAGTAATTGATAGCAAACAAGTATGTAATATTAAAGGACTATTTTATCCCTTAGCATCACTCAGGACGGAGAGAGGGGGGGGGGCTGAAACGAATGAAAACTTTAATTGAATTTTACTCTTTTACAATATTGAAAGTGACATATGCCTAATTAGTTGACAAATTTAGGTATAATGCATTCAAACGGAAGCAATGTCAATTAGCATTAACATCGTTTAATATTAAATCATAAAGCTTTTTATAAATAAAGTCTGTTAGAATCTCTTAAAAATAAATACATTTTTCTCAAATTTAAATAGACAATTAGCTAAAATCATAGATATTTTGCTTAAAACTTTTTCTTTAAGATCATATTTTATTTAAATTTCACTGTCAACTTGTATATTCTCAAACATTTTACATTAGTTGAATTTGAATTTAATATATTTTCAATATGAATTAACTTAATTTTGTAAAATTTTATTAATTTAATTTTGGCCGATAATTAAAATGGCTGAAAAAGAACCAGAAGCTTGCTAATTTGATTATTATAACATTTACAGTTGAATAATTCACTAATAAAAACAAAATAACGTCTGTTCATTAAAATATATAAAATATTTTTTTATTTCGTAAATTATCACATGAAATTAATCAGTACTCAAATTAGAGTTTCGGGGGGAGGGAAGAGGGGTGGATTTCGCTCTCCCTGTTTTATATTTGATGTCATTTTTTATCTAAACAACGCGAGGTGATAATATATATTTTCTTAACTATATGTTTAACAACATTTAATAACACTTCATTACATTTACTCCCACAGTGGCTGGCCAAGAGCCCTCTAGATAACATCACCTCCTATTCTAATTTACGGGAATTTGCAATCAATAAAATATAGTTTGAAAAACAACTGTAACGTGCATACCTGTTAATATAGTTTTATACATAAATGGATAATAATTTACATTAAAATCTAGACATCGAAACGAGACGTGTGCTGAGCGAATTATTAGATAGTAATTACAAGCATTAAATAGAATAAGTTAGTAATTAGTCGATATTCAGTTAAACTCAGTTCATTAACAAATCTTTTTAATGGAATCTACTGTTCACCATGTTGGTCTAAGCCAATTAAGCATTATATTCCAATTATAAGTTAGGTAACAATGGAGAGGGGAATCCACCACACCCCCGCCCCCTGGATAGGGTAATTGAAGAAAGTATGCTTTGTTCATTTCAAGGAGTGATTACTAGACAGCCTTTGATTTTGGAAACAGTTACGGAAGCTAACATTACGTCAGATATCGTTCAATTTTGAAAATCACTAAAAAAATGTGGACTTTTGTTATATTTTGATGATCTTCCGAATTAAAAATGTGTAAATAACTGCAACTTTTGTATTTACGACATTATTAAGGCTGATCTCACAAGCAGCTATATTTCTGATAGGTATGTAAATGGTTTTAAAACAGTTACCCTTTTGTTGCGAATTATTTTATTATTATTATTTGTCATTATTTGTATACATTTTACAGATAATTACTTGTATTCATTTTTAACGAACGATCTGTGTTATTCATATTGTGCACATAGTCGTATTATATGCACTATATTTTAACCTCAAAATGAAACTTTAATGCTAAAATATAAGCAATGTTTACGATAGTTTATGTGTTAATATTTAAAATAGTTTAAAATATAAATTATTACCGAGAAATGAAGTTATGAACATTAATACCAAAGATTTTTTACAAATAATTTTATAATTTTATTTACCCCTTCTTTTCTTTGTCATCAAAATTCGGGGCTAACTATAATTATGCCTAGCTCCTGTATATTTGTCCACTCCACTGGTGCAACGTTATCACAAAAACATTTAGTACACCCCAATTCAGGACTCGCTGTAATACAAGCACCTAGGATTCCCTATACATGACCTCATTTTATTCCACTTTATTCCTTTTATTCGGCGGCCCATAAAAGAAACTAATTATTATTGGGACAGGGTTATTTAATGTGTGCATTATTGGCAAGTAACAATTAAACCAGATTAATTCAACATGTTAGAAATGCCATTTGTAGAATTTATAAGAGAAAAGAGAACAATTGTTTACAAATATCACAATTTAAGTGCTGAATTACATATGTGGAACGAGTTAATGTTCGCTTCTTGTAGTTAGTCGAGCTTTAGTTTGCAAAGGTATAGGCAATATAATGTCTGCTTTATGGAAAAATAAATGCATAGCTCCATTATTTTACTTCCAATTTTGATAGTTTCAGATACAATATAATTCTTCAATCAAGCCTGACGTTAAGAAACGAGTTAGCACTATAATAGTCTACTCGTGGAATCCTACAAAGCCCAATTAACTTGTGGCAGTTAGTTCGAGCACACAGAAAGACCATTTGCAATTTATCACGGCATCATATTAATTTTACTGATCTAATTTTGAGCCACTAAGCCACTTTACATGTGAAAATAAACCTCCCTTTCATTTGAAATCTATTATTATACACATATTATTACAAAAAGGAGAAAAAACAGTAATCATACATACTGAAAGATCGTTCGTTCTAAACTAGTCTACAATGTCAAATCAAAACACTGCTTACTGTCATATTTAGAACGGAAAACATATTTTATAATTTAAAAAATTCCACGAATTAAAAAAAATTAAATATTGATTTTCGGTTGCCTCATTTCTTATTAATATGTACATATATATATATGAAAGTATAATTCGTAATAAAAAGTCAAATAAAAGGTTAACTCTCTCAAAAGAATTACTTCTTTTTTTAATTTCCATAAGGAAGCTTCAAATATATATATATATATATACACGTATATTCATTACTTTTTCAGGATATCGATCCATGGCTTTCAAGTTTCATATCCTTCTTACTATCAAGTTTCTCAAGAAAAAACTATAAAAAGGAGTCGATACAAATATGAAAATTAGGAATAATGGCGACCCTTTTCAATTTTAAATGGAATATATGTGTTTAGAAAGTGTCTATTATTTTTGTTCAAAAGAATGGTAAACACTTACTTTTTAGTATCAAATGCAGTATTTTTGTGGATTTTGAATAAAATATAGAGACTGCATATTTTTTGTGTCATACATTTCAAAGACATACTCAAAAACCCATTGAGTAATTATCCGTAAAACTTCGACTCTTATCGATTTCGTATGCAGCTTAATGCTACTATTCAGAGATAAACACGAAATCTTTTGCAAAATAATGTTATAAAAACTGACAGCAATGAAATCGTTAATGTAGGCGAACAGGTTTAGAATAAGTATACAAGGGCAATAAATTGGGTAATTTATAGACAACTTACGTATGTTATACTCGTAATTGTATTAACATTGGTATTTGCTCTAAAAATTAATTAATATAATTATTAAAACTTTTAGTCTTTTCATTTACATAAAATTTATTAAAATAAAACGATTTTTTATTGACGAAAATGTCCAGCGCGATATTTATGAAATTAATAAGAGTCGAAACTCTTTGATTACCCGACGACACACAGTAAACGGATCAATATTGTCAATTAAGTCATCCCATGTTAATCGGTTTTAGAGTAATTCAATTGATATCTTAGAACAAAATGGACAATTTAACGAAATAAATTAAAATACCTAATATAGTAGTGAGTGACCAGCCTACAGGGTGAACAATAGTGAGGGACCAGCCTACAGGGTGAACAGTAGTGAGTGACCAGCCTACAGGGTGAACAGTAGTGAGTGACCAGCCTACAGGGTGAACAGTAGTGAGTGACCAGCCTACAGAAGGAACAGTAGTGAGTGACCAGCCTACAGAAGGAACAGTAGTGAGTGACCAGCCTATAGGGTGTACAGTAGTGAATACAGCCCTCAGAGTAGTAAAACTTCATTTTAAGAAAAGTCATGAAAGCTTACTATACTCAAATTGTTCAATACAAAGTTACAGCGAAAATGTAAAAGGGTGGGCCATCGTTTGTAGTATTCCTCAAAATGTTGATGTTTGTAATTTCAATTAATACTCATAATAGTTTCATGTCAATATTGTATAATCCCAATGCATACGTTTGTACGCATTTAGAATAAATCGTTTATTATACATTGAATTGGAGCTCAAGCGAAAATCTCTAAGATACGTGTTTCTTACTAAATTTACTTTAAGCCTAGTTAATAATCTCTCCGGTTCTCTCATGCTGAGGTCAAATTCACGCCTATTGAATATTACTGTACTTTGCTGTGTGATTATATATCTACTCTATCAGTTCAGTACACTGAAGTCACCGCGGCAGGACCTATTGGTGGCCAATATTCCCACCGGAGCTAGCTGACTTAATAACCACTGAACCGAATGAAAGTGAGCTGCTTTAAGTCACCAAATGCAGGGTTTATAAATTGTAATATATATGTGTGTGTGTGGACTTTGCTCCCAATATTGGTTACACGTAGTAAGAAGTCAAGACTGACCATGATTTTATGCTAACAATTTCTCATTTCAATATAAGTAATGTACCACACAGGGTGCAGCGCTAAAGTGCAAGCATTAAAGAGATAGGCTTATGTATATATATTTCAAATTTGTTAATTAATTAGAAGCACGCATTTGCTGTTCTGTAATTTTGCTTTCCTGATTAATGTTTCAAAATGTACAAATAAATTAGACTATTTTGCAATAATATAGCCTTAAAAAAATTAAATTACATTGCATTTCGAAAATGATGCTATAAAATTAGTTACAATATTTTAGCAACCACGAAATACAATGCTTTAATTCTGAAAACATTTGATTTTAGAGATATATACATACTAATTAGTGTACCTAAATGATTCAAAATGTCGTAAATAACAGAATGTACTAATTGACTATAAAAAGTTATCTTTTGTTATTTAGCTGAAAACACAGAACCTTCTGTTGTAATGACCAGCTTTCCATGGACCAATGGGGAGAAGGGCCTTAGTTGTCCCATTAGCGCCATATTCACAATTGTGAACATTTTTTATCAAAAATGAGTTAAAGACCTTTTTATACTCGGCTACTGATTTAAGTTTCCTGTAAAACAAATATGACAAATAAGTATTTCTAAAATTTAATAAAAAAAAATTAAAAAATAACATCATTTTGCGTATTTTTTATGATAACAAATAACTTTGATCATTTTTCAAAACATAAAAAAAGAGGTTTCACAACTTTCTTTAAGCCAATAGAGAGATGACAAAAGCTTAGAAAGCATCGAAATTTTGCTGCACCTGATAATACAAATGGAATTCCACCAATCCAGACGAAGTCCTCAGAAACTTATAACATATATAACTCTATATACAGCGTGGTCATGGTGATGTACTAAATCGATATTTCATTTATGTCCGGTAACTACTTCTGGAAGTTACCAAACTTTGAGCACGAAAGGTTTGTTATGCTCAATGAATTGCTTCTAGCCTATTGATTGAAAAATATGTAATTCTTGTGTTGCGCAACCAGTCACAAAATGAGATATTAACATGTTACTATTTTCCCATATTAAAGAATACTACGATTTCTATGAAATTGCTCTGACTTTCGTTTTTATGTTTATTTCTAATTGACATATTATACATCATTTGAATTCTCCGTGTATTTAAACAAAATTGAAAACATATAAACCATATTATATAGTTTTCAAATACATGTTACTGCATCTATATCAGACCTTCTTTATAGATTTATAGTCAACAATAAAGTTTTTTATTTTTTGCTGTATTTTTAAATTAATTGTAAATGCAATTAAGATATCGTAACTATGTATTTAAAAAAGGAAATGAAACCTGCTATAGAACATGTTGGTCTATTAGTATACATATGCCAAAGTTAAATACCAAAGTTCAATTAAGAGCTCGACAACGATGGTGTTCATGGCTGCCTTAAATATCCCGGTATAACTGGCGACATTTTCACCGAGTTTCGTAGACATACCCATTAATAGTCAAAACTTCTAAATTGGTGAATATCTACCTATTTGTCTAACAGTTAGTCGTATAATCAAAGTTGGCGACATTTCCCGACCAACCAATTGATTAAATGGGAGAACCCTGTCCTCAAATATATCCTGGTATACATAAAATTATATACGTAATCCGCTCTCTGCACAACTTATAGGAACACCGCTGCGCTAAAATTCAACAAGTCAAAAAGTATGCTTATTCACCGGAAAGAGCCAAAGTGCATGTATAATAGTTTTCATTAAATCTTCAACTAATACTATTTTGCCTTCATAAATATGCTAAATATATACATAGATACATAGATACATAGAGTGAAGAGTGTGTTTATTGATTTCTTCATCGCTTTAATCACGATTATAGAAATTCAATTGAAAAGAAATATATCCTGGGGAATCAAACGTAGCTATGTAATGACTGGATTCATGTAATTATATATTAGAATTATTGATTTACACAATAAACAACTTATTATTGAGTGGTAATTAACAAATAAGGGACTCACTTTTTGACCTTATATGACCTTATATAGGCTATTTTTAAATCTTAATTACTTAGTTGCTTAGCAACGCAGAGTAAAATGACCACCACTGTTCTGATAGGCCATGATGTCCTTTAGCTGGTCCTAAGATTTCAAGGTCATTGGTTAAGTTGACAGTTAAAATTGTTTCATTTTGCCAATTTTTGAAATACCCTATGTATCTCAACTCTCCAAGCACCAAACTAAGCACTCTCTATATCCAAACGGCTTTTGCCACTATAATACACTACTAAATTACCTATATTATATAGGTCAAGGTCATAGATATCGATTTCCTAAATATATACAATCCGTTATTATACGAAATGATAAAAAATGTTTTTTTTTGTAAATATAATTTAGAAATAATTATCTATTAGTTTCTTAACTAGAAACAAAGAAATAGGCTTTTAGTAAATGTAAAGACATGTTGTAAGATAACACACAAATTAAAATTCTTCAATGTTAACTTTAATTTTCTAATACGTATATATTGGAGCTATCTTTCTATGTCGGTCTCATCAAAATTCTAATTTTAATCTGAAGTGGCAATCAGGAAAATGGAATACCTAAAAAATGTACAGTACAAACGGCAAAAGTAATTAAAGGATTTAATTTAATTATTATTTAATTTGTAATTTGTTTTTCGCTTCGTATTGGATGCAGTTATGAAATAAAGAATAACTTGAGAGAAAAGGGAAAATAAAGAAAATGGATGGCAATTATTTTCAAACATACATAGATTGTACAATGAACGTCTAAATGAGATCCGTACTCAATACGTACTGTAACAATTTATAGGTATATCAAGAGTCAAAAAGTGATATTATTAAAATTAGGAGAAAAGATGACATCAATCGCCTATTTTATTAAAAATCGGGGAGGGGGAGGGGGAGGGGGAGAGAGAGAGGACATACATTTTAAATAAACATCTATTTCAAAATTAGCGAAATCCTTAATTGCGTACTGATTAGTTTCAACATGTGATATTTCACGAAATATAAAAAAAAATGATTTCTTGCAAAAAATAAGAATAAAAAAAGAATTATTTTAATGATAAAATTTGGCAGTTATACTCAAGATTTTTATAAATAATATTTTAAAAATTATGTTTTAAAACAACTTTATTAAACTACACATACAAAGTTTCAAAACTGTTCTCTATTTGGATTATTAAGAAATGATATGTGTGGTGGTAAATAAGCCCCCCCCCCTCGGATGTTGATGCGAACTATTGCCCGGTATGGATAGGTTTGATACCAATTATTCAAACATTCCAGAATTAGAGACCCATCAATGACAGACATATTGAGTGCTATCTTCAATGATTGATTTCTTTTTCTCTATATTCACTGTACATACACGACTTTAGATAAACAGGCCCCATAGCTGCTGATCGAGACCAATGAACACCGTCGCATAGATAATATTAAACATTTATTAAATTCAATATTCCACAATGCAGTGGGGCTACTAATTGCTGTGGATCTTTGCTCGAAGTTAAATTGGTGCAAGTAAACAGGGAATATTTAACGCCAAATGTATACATCACCACAAACATAATGTATATACGACATTTCAGCAATTATAGGTTTATATTTTATTATTGTTAGAAAACCAAATATGTTCTATTTTAATTTAGTTAGTTGCGTCAATAGTGAAACCCAAGCTAATTTCATTAAGCGATATTTGTCAGGAATGAGAATGAACCAGCTAACGAAAGAAATGACCTCAATGTGGTGACAACACAGACGTCAAAACATCGAGTACCATATGCACCGCTTTCCACATGGGAATGGCCGCGTTATGATTAAATACTATTCAACTTATGATGTTAGTTGCAAGTTGAAACATTGTAAGAACAGACTATGTACGCTATTGTGTGTCAATATCCACAGTGTTATTAAAAAGGAAATTTAGAAAGAAAATAATAAAATACACATTGCTTAAATAAAACGTGATTTAAAATGAACTCCATAAGCATAGCACGCACAATGCATTAAATAACACCAAAATCTGTTGCATACTTAGACTTTGTTGTGCACTAGTATGCATAAGTTTCATTCTCTCTCTCTCTATTATTATAATTATTGAAATCAGTCTAAACTTTCACTTTTAGAACAGGTGTTATTAACGAAGTATTGAATCAATTTAGAAATTGATTGACGCAGTAGATTGAAGACGACTTCAAACTATAAAATACCAATACCCTTTTCTCACCATGGAAATATAAAGATTATTGTAAAAGCAACTCCGCATAATTCGCACTGTCCGTATCGATTTTCCAGTTTGCAGCGTTTCTCTACTGCTACACGTGTTTATTTAAACCAATTATGTAACTGTATGGGTGTACTTGCTCCAAAGACGTTTAAATATATTACCTAGACTAGACACGCGCCAAAATATCTGTAATTTTGGTTTCGAATCGATTTTCTGTTTGGTAGGCAAAATAAATAAATTTACTATCATTCATAGTATAAACGGTCGATTTTCAAACGGGAAAATATACCTGATATTAAAATACTGATATGAAAAGTAAAACTATAGACATGTGCGTCAGAATGTCAGCTATAACATATGTAATTTATAGGAG
>JAYRBW010090781.1:0-21417 GCA_036023295.1 Invenusta paracnida
TTTCTTTTGACCTTTTCCTTCTCAATGTCCGACCCTGGTCGCTTTAATTCTAAATATACGTTTTACTTACTTACTTACTTAGATCATATTATGTATACAGTTAAAAGTAAAAATAATCAGAATTAAATAAATAATTAAATTTTAATCTAAATGTTAAACTTGTTTTTTCCACTTGTAAGAAGAGTTGTTATTTTTCTCTTAAAGATAGGATTCCCGTAGCTCTTAGTTCTAATGTGATCTATAAATTTAACTGTTCTCAGAACAAAGGGTGTAAAATATTGGTAAAACCAAATAGCACTTATATTATTGCATTAAAGGACACAGATCTCTTAGTCAATCGTCCATTTTTCTCATAAGTTGTTATGTTATTGAAAGTGTACACTTAATGATTTTTCTATTTTGGATACTGTTAAATGTAAATTAAATTTATCTGTTAAATAATCTCTTCGCGTACAATTTTCTAACCCTAGTCTTTAATTCTGTCTCTTCTTTTAAAACTATATAATTAAGTTGACCTACATATATTCACTAGTATACGTTCAGTTTCTTATCTTGTATAAATACATTAATGTATAGCCTCAGAATTTTTTTGCCTGATGATGTTGCTGGTTGCAGCAAAACATGTTGTGTTTTTAATAAATGTTATTTTTACTGACTTTATTTTGGTCTTATTAATTATATTGTAGAATTTCTGATACTTTTAGAAAATGAATGATATAAAATAATTAGTCATTATTAAATGTCACAACCAGAAATTTTGAAAAAAGTGAAATTTATATATCGAAAAAGATAAATCGAAAATATATTTCGATTTGTGATATACAAACCTTAGAGACAAATCTCTAAGGTTTATTTTTTATTTTCTCTTTGCTCGGCTTGGAACATAGATACCCTCCCAAAACTGAGAATAGGCTAGTAAAGCTCTAGTTGTGTATGATTCTTACCAACTATTCTGCTGTATATGCTGATATCGTTTTACTGAACAATTGAGACTTAACGAATCT
The DNA here is from genome assembly GCA_036023295.1 of Invenusta paracnida. Classification (NCBI taxonomy): domain Eukaryota; kingdom Metazoa; phylum Platyhelminthes; order Proseriata; family Coelogynoporidae; genus Invenusta; species Invenusta paracnida. The sequence continues at coordinate 1,005 of JAYRBW010090781.1, forward strand.
CATACCTCGGCATTCATTCCAGTCATACTAATCACCAATATCGACTGCGGATTGAACCGCTTGGCCTAGCTCTGTGATTAATGATATTACCGGATCAGTTTGGCAGAATTGTGTTTTTTTTTGTTTATAACTAGTTAATTAGATTCCATGCTTGCCTGTGAAATATTTATACATTCATTTGTTTTATGAATATAGTTTTATGGGAATATTTTGTTTTCTGAAAATTCTCAGTCCTTAGCTCGACTTCGATATTTTCTATTTACCAATGTATAATTACTTCTTGTTCTCCTTTATTTCTCATATAATATATAATTAGACATAGTTATTATCGTGAAATATTCTATTAACATTGTATTCGTACTGTAATATGTAGTTATCCGACAATAAATTCCATACTTTAGACAGTTACAAACTACAGAGAAATTAATTTCCTAGTTAACAAAATCGAAGGGAACAGTTTGCAGTTTTCGTTTTTAATGCCTACATAAGTTTCTCTTCTACAGCTACGGATGTTACTTTTAGACCGGAGACAATAACTCATTGGAACTGGCTTTAGTTCCCTTTTTATTCCTATGTTTCGCTTCAATTCATACTTAGATAAAGTAGAAAACTCATTCAGCAATGCATTCGTGTGTTCAGTTTTACTGTATATGAGTTTCTATGATATTAGCTATACGTTTTTATTAAACTAGTTTTACTTCAAACTTATTTTAAATATCAATTTATACTAAATACCTACTAAATATTATAGTAAACAACTAATCTCAGTTTTATTCATAAAGAAGTAAAAACCTACAATTTTTAAATTTTTATTTGTTTATAAATTGTTGATTTTTACTTCTTCATAAATTTATACTGTTTTATACCTGCTATATTATAGTAAAATAATAATAATTGTATAATATTTAAATTATTCATTACTGCTTTTTTAATTTTGTAACAAAATATGTATATTATTGCAACATTCAAATTCATAATGCATGCATTATTAACAACTAAATTCCCGATAATTTTTGTATTATTTATTTATAATTCAAACTGGACATTTATTAATAATTGTACTTTTTAAATATATAATAGATCTATACGCAAAGGTATAATTAAGTATATAATTATTGACTATTTATATATTCTTATTCAATAAATAACCCAAAAATTGGTTCTTAAGAGATTACAATGTGTATATGTATTAATGCCACTCAAACAGCTTAATGCCTATAAGGTACCTAATACATCTGAATTTAGTTCATTCATTGTAGTACATGTCTGTTATTTTGGTCCACACTTAGGTTATTAGTGTCAATTGTATTTAGACAGTATGAAGTATACATTTTCAGATAATCAAATGACAAACATTGAAACATTAATTTTTTTTTAAATGAAAACGTTATTTTTAATTTTAATTTTTTAAGTATTTAGTAATTTTTTTTAATATATAAAGTATTATAATTTCAAAGTATTCTTTTTATCTATGTGCTTAAGTTAGAAGAATGTATAACTATATTATACGTTTTGATTACTGTGAAAAACTGCTGTATAGAAATTAATATCATAGAGTTATTAGTTTAATGAATTACTTTGCATTCTTTAATGCATTTAAAATATTTACTCGTGTAAAGCCTGTCCGCTTACTTAGTGTGAGAAAACTGTTTATTATCACGAGTATCTGAGTTAGGGCAGCTTTGGACATAGCACTTTGTACTTTAACATTGTAGCATAATGCGGTTGATCTGTATATCTACTTTTTTGGCACGAGAGTTATAAAAAGAAGGGCATGGGGCGCTGCATTAGATGCACGTATATAATATAGAGCCTAAGTCCGGAACGATGAAATTTTTGAGTCGGCGGTACGATCTACTGTGTCGGTAGTTTAGGATATATAAGAACTTGGAGCGATGAGCATTTGGTCGATATATTCTGATGTTCTAATGGAGTTCTCCCTAGCGTCTCTTGTACCACTTTCTCCCCAACATTCTTCGCCTTTCATTCAGACTCTCAGTATAGACTAGAGTCTCTTTTGTACTGATCACGGAATGAAGGAAGATTATAAGCCCATTTTTCTACCCCATCCAATCTGGGTATTGCCTGTTAGTCAAGACTCTCGGTATGCCAGAAATGTCTTGTCCTCCAATAATGCTGCTATCGATATCACTATAAAACTTTTCTCATCAATAACATTCCAATTTTATTATCCATATGTAACACTTTATAACTTTATATGTATAGACATGATTATTTTAAAGTAAACCTCTTAAAATATAAATTTGTTCCACTATAAAACTGATTTTATCGTATTCAGTAAAATGTCGACTGAGTTTGTATGTTGTAGGTATTAAGATAGGCAGATATCTATGCATTTGTGCATTTCTTAGGGAGATTGCTTCGCACTTCCTATATAGAGGTAGAATTAATATAAATAATTAAATTAAACTGTATGCAATGGTCGGTTTTAAATTACTCCACAGTCAGAAAGTTTTTGATCAGGTTACCTTGAAACCCTATTTATTATTCAAATCGTGATTATTTTAGGTATATAGAAAGAATTTATAATCGAAAAAAATAATGAGTTTAAAGTGGTATTTTGACGGATAGTTGTTGAGCTTAACTAATATCTATACTAAATACTACAAATAATTATATGCGCATAATATAGTATAAGGTATAGAGGTAATACATTTATATGGAACTAAGTTTTGTAAACAATTTACCACTATCTTTTATATGTATAACTACGCGTAGAGCCGTATTTTTTATTTCCTCACATGCCATATAAAATTGTTATACTTACTTATTTATGTTGTATAATATTAACTTTATCGATATTGAAGTCAGCTATTTTTAACCATTAATTTAATTGTGTGTTTACACTTATTTTGTTATTTTGTTTATATAATTTGTAATCCGAAAAAGGCACTCAATTTAAACTGTTATTTAAACTAATTGTTGTTGAGCTTAAACAGTTATTAAATCTATACTAAATGCTACAAATAATTGTATGCGCATAATACCTATAGTATGAGGTAAAGGTAATACATATATACTGTACCAATTTTTGCAAAATATTACCAATCTATTATATGACATATTATAACTGCGCGTATACATATATCAAAGTGGTATTTTTTATTACACCACATAAAATCTAACATTTTTATACTTATTTATGTTGTATAACATTAACTTTATCGACATTGAAGTCAGCTATTTAAACCTCTAATTTGCTTGTTTTAAAATTATGTTATATTTTGTTATGTTTGTCGTAGTATACAATACAACATCACGAATACTACTGCTTTTGTTATCCCAAATGTAAATTAATTTTATATTGAGATAGACATTTATATATTTTTATTTTTATTGTTAACATTATATTTGTCTTTTATAAATTTATTTGAATCCTGCAGCTATATTTTTAAATTTAATGACAATTTCGTTTTTCTCTAAATAGTTGTTATGCAGTTGTATATTAAAATTTATATTTTTGTACAACTTATTTAATACTTTTGTTTCATTACGTTTGTATAACGTAAAATCTTGTAAAACATTTTAAAGCTTTAAAATATCTCATAATAATAGTTTGTCATATTAAAGAACCATCGTTTATTCATAAAAATCAATACAAGAAGCGTATATAATATTACAAAAATAATCATTATTCTGGAAATATACAAATACAGGTTTTATTGAATTGTATCTTGATCGGGAATTCTTATTACCAACATAAGTCCTGTAGCGTAATTTAATATATATAATCTACAGAATAATTATATTATTTTGTATGGGTTTGTTTACTCCGTAGCTTTATGCCTATTTAATTATGCTAGTCAAAGCTGTTACTTGCAATCAAAAATTTAAAATAATTTCTAAAACGTTTTCTTGGCTATTGATATAACCAAGCTTCTAATAAAAAATTATATCAAATCAGCAATTTAAATTGAACATATTTTCTTATCAGAATTTGGAAAAAAAATGTTTATAATTTTTTCTTCATTTTAGCATGACAGTTGCTATAAATTACTTCTTGTAACCTCTTAGTAACTAATTAATCCTTTCTTTTAAATGATTACTATATGCCTTTGTACGACGGATACTTATACATACTAGATGCCTACTTATAAAACGAGTTCGAAATATATCTTTTAAATGTATACTTACACTTATTTTATACTTTATCATGTTTCCAAGCAATTATGCATCAAATAACTGTTACCAAATTTAATTGTAAAACAATTAATACTGTTTTTTTTACAAAATGCTGTCATATAGATGAATATATTTATTCGTTGTGTAAGGTATAATTATATGAATTATATGAATCTGCTCCTTTTATGTCTTATATTCCAAAATTTACCCTGTTGACTTATTTTATGGATATATAAGGTATATTAGATATATATACGGTATATATAAGATATATATTTTAAGGTATATATATATAGGGCTTACACTTGAAAATTTACCTATATGCAGGAACGCGAAGTATGTATATTAATATTCTATATGGTGGTATAGGGTAAAATAGTTGTTTACTTTATGAACCAATGAAAAGCCTGATTATTATCGACCGATGTCACTACGTTTTTCCCTTTACGAGAATAAAGACTTGTATAAGTTAATTACTTTGTGAGCACCTACTGTCGAATCAAATAGAGTAAATGCAGTTAAGTGGGTTTTCTTATTTGACGAATATTTTCTCGAGTACCAACAGATATCTTATTAATACCGAGATAGACTATGTATAAATTAAATGGAAACTTTTCCTTATATATAGATTTACTTGTGAGGGAAATGGTTTATTTATCATATGTGTGTGTGTTTATGACAAATGTTGATTAAGTTCTAAGCCATGAATCAAATATGAAGCAAATTATATACTTTTACCTATTTATACAAAAAATGATATGCCAATTTAACTTGTAGTTAAAAATATTCTTTTATCTTGTCTTTTCATGCTTTTTATTTCTTTTTATAATTTATAATTACAGGTTGATATATTTTCGATTGCGAGGTAAGACCACGCAATCGAGTTTTAATACAAAAGTAAAATTAATTTATCTACCATGCATTATTTGATTAAAACAAAGATTCTAAAATATTACTTTAAAAGCTATTTTCTCTATTTATATTGCACAAGTTTAACATTGTTTTTATCATTTTTGACACTGGAAAATATAAACGCAATAAAAATAAATATGCCATCAATTATTATTGATCTAAAATCAACCCTGTTTAATATATATGTAATATCAACTATTCTTTTACACATCGCCAACGCTCGCGTTCTTGACTTGACGAAGCTAATGCATCTTGTAATAATTACAATCATTTACCTAAATATTAGTACTTACTTTGGTATGTCTAAGTATTCTTATATTTTTATCTCTTTATATTTCAAGGATAACCCATAAAATATAAATAAATAGGTAAATATATTTATAATCGGCTTTAAAAATATGTCCAAAATACTAAAACCCTCAAAAATAATTCCTTGGTGTCTTTTAATTCACAGATTTAATTGTTTCATTATAACATATTTGAGACAATCGTAAAAACTATAAGATAATTTACTAAGTAGTCATATATTTAAATATATCATTTCGTTATTTTTTATACTTCTTACCTGCTTAGTGTAATTAAAAGGACGTTGCTTAATTTTTGTCTACGTCACTTCCTGTAGATAATTGTCATTGATTCAATATAAATTTACTATAGATTAAATGTGTGAATCGATCTGGAAATATTTTTTAATATATCGATAAATGTAATACAATTTATACTTCCGCTCGTGCAGACCGCTACCTTATAATAATACGTTAGATAAGGAAGAAGCAGGTTCAAATTACAACATTTAGATGTTCTATTAATAGATTAATGTATATATACATTATATATAATAACCATAACCCTTTTTGACTTCCGTAGTACCTAATAATATTAGTAATATAAGTATGTGTGACACTATAGTTACAAAATTAGTCTAAATACTTTTTATTATACATATATATATATATATATAAAGAAAATGTTGACCCCTTGCTGCTTATAAAATATTAGGAATGTTTAAAGCATTTATTTCTGTCTATTTTTATTGGTAGAATACTGTAATTCAAACCTTTCGTAAACATGGGAGTTTGAATATTCATAAAAATTGACTCAAATTTTAGTATCAGTACTAGATAATTAGGGAACAACAGTACTCTATCAGTTTACCTATATTTAGCTTTTTTTCTAATGATTATAAGTTTAGGAAAAAATGGTTTATATACATATTGTCGATGAATACTCTATGATATACTATTTGTAAGAATAGTTTTTTTAATTGAAATGGTGGATATGAATATAACTGTATATTTAGTATTTTCTGCAATATCTTTATCATAATAAATCTATATATATATACGTGTATATATATTTATCTATTGCGTGCATTGTAATTTAATTCGAATTCATAACAGGATACCATATTTGTATTTTTTCCTTTTCGCAGAAAAACAAACTTTACGCATATATATTTCCATGTATATTTTTACATCTGCGTATTTTGAAGGTTGTTCTGCCTAGGGGAAGGTTTTTTTATTTTACGAGAAGACCCATAATATATTTATTCGGTATAAGGCTTTTTTGATAACTTCTGTTTTCTACTTTTGATTCATTTACGTATATATGTATGTATTGAAGGGAGTTTAATTCAAAGAATTTTTTAAATGTATATCAAACCTATATTTGGTAGTAACGTGTATTATACTAAGAACAGAAGTGATTTTATCTATACATTTATATAATATTAACTATTATTATTTGGTTTTTATATTTTCTCTGATGAAATATTTATGTATTTTTGCGTATATAACTGATTTATCTTAAACATAAAGTATTTCCCTTTGTGTGAAGAAAATAGTTTCTGATTTTAAATTAAAAGCAAAAATGTATTATTTTCCCTTTAATTTATTTAGCGATTTGTATTTCTTTCTTTTCCGTGTTTTTATTTTAAATTATTGTTACGTAAATTTAAATTTGTATATAAATTTATAATGTGATACTTTCAAAACTGTTATTAATGGATTTTACCAGATGTGTGACTTTGTTGTAAAAATAATAACGTTGTATCTCTTTGCGCTACACTAGTTTTATGACAACAATATTTCATTTCACAAATTAAAAAAAATGCCACAGTATTTTTAAGTTAATTTCGTCCAAATTTGTCAAGAAATATTGTAATAAGATTAAAATTGTAAAATTTTATTATTTTATTATTTTGTTTTTAGACTTTATTTTATAAAATTAAAAAATGTATATCTCAAATGATCTATTCATATTTTTATTTCGCATTTCTTTTTTAAACATTTGGTTTTAAATAATTGCAGATTTATGTAGTATTTTATTCTTGTATATTACAAATTTTAGTGAAATACTTTATTATATATTAACTTACGAATCGGACAATAATATAATTATTTAAGGTTATTGAAATGTTAAGTAATGTCATGAAACAATACAGAAACCTTTGTCTATAACCAATTTTGTCTGCTTGGATTTCTTGGGATGAACGAGAGGTCATTCATAATGTCAGCTCTATGCATACATTTTTATCGATCTTTCCCCTAGATACAACATATGGTGCGTTACGTCAGTGAGGGGAGTGCGTCGATAATTTTTCTAGCAAGATCTCGACCTTAACATAGCGTATCATGATTTGCATGATTGAAGCATATTGATATTATAGTACACAATTTTAAAGGTTTCTCTAGTAAACATGTGCATTATATTCCAGTATCTACATTACTAATGTAGGAAATATAACATTTTACTTTCTTCTGTATAGTCTATTATCTTGTCAAAGGCTTTTGAATGTTTTATCTTGAAGAATTCAGTATATTGGTAAAAACAAAATTTGTATACAAATCATCAATTTAATAACATTTTGAATTCATGACAAAAATACAATTATGTAGGTATATGCCAAAGGAATATCTTGACTCGTAAAATTTAACAGTTAACTGCCAAACAAAATATCTCTAGATATTAAGGACAATAATAAAATAATCGTATATTATTATATATAGGTATAGGATCAAATAATATATCTAGTTGTCAAATAAGGTGCCCTATTTACAGGAGATTCGTATATGTGATTTACTCGTAATGTATAGTATGGATACTTTTACTCAATATTTGGTTAAGATTTACCTCTCATTATAATTATATAAACATAAATAAACTTCTGGTTGGTTTTACTTTACAATTTATTTACCTACTCGGGTACATTAACCTTTAAGAAGTATATATTATATTTGTATAGAAAGTTTATTTATGTATTAGGTCATTATTCTTTAAAAAAATATTTTTACATTCGTTTTACTGAAAACATATACATTATTTGAATGTTCAGTTATTTATTGAAAATAATTTTACATATAGTTAGGCTTGCATAAATATTTCATTATTTATACAGTAATAATAGACCCATATATAAAAATTTAATTTTAGCTGTTAATATTTTTTTATTTTGTTGGTTTGTTTGTTGTATAAGTCATTGTTTTTTACTCTGATTAAAGCCTTTTTCGAATATTTAACTAGATTGATGGAATAAATTGTTCTGTCTGTGAATTTATTAAATATGACTTAGTCCATTAAATTGTGTTTTTTAATTTGATTATCATTTTATTGAAGTTATATTATTTAGTACGCTAGAAGTTACTGATATATTTAAAAATTTTACTGGAAATTTATAGTTAAATATAGTTGTCTACTTGTTGATATGTGTTACAAGTTTTAAATATTATTTTTAAGGGCTTAACCTTCATTCGTAGTACTGATATGTCGCTATACAAATACGTGGAACGACGCACAAATCTGTTACTTTCAGTTAGTAACACTATAGAATTGTTATTTAGGGAATATAAATTATATAAATGAAGTTGCTGACTATTTTCGGTTTTTCTATATTGCACAGAAATAATATACTTTATTTAATGTGTTAAATTGCTATTCATAACTTATATTTTATTTGTCTTTAAACCCAAGTTATAAATTTAATAGTTTTTTGATACGCGAAATAATTTCTTTTTTGTTTATGATTTTTCTATTTCGTTTGTTCTTTTTTATAATAAATGATCAAATCTTTTATGCTCCATGAATATTTTATTATTATAAGAGGACAAATATTTGCAATATAATATTTTACATTTACATACTGATAAGAAAAATGTAAATACTTAAACAAAATACTGTAAATTTATATATAACATTTAATTAGACAAGACAAAAATTATTGCTTATTCCCTTATTTTGTATTGGAAAATTCTACAATTGTATTAGAAAATGTGTTACATAAAATAATATGTTGAATAAAAATAATGTTTTTTTATTATCCAAACATTGCATGTTATTTGCATAAGAAGTGGTATTTTGTACATATATAAGTAATTATATTAATAATGCAATTACCAATCGAGTACAATATGAAAGTATAATGTATTATATTTAAATATAAGTGTGACATAAGTAAACGATATATGCATTAATATATGACATCATTCCAATCCAAATTGTGAAGTCATTTCGATTAGAAAACGCTTCACTCACGAGTAAGTTGTTAGATAAATCGTGTATGCTAAAACATAGGAAATTGTAACAGGCATAGAATGCTAGTCAAGTATTTTCCAAGCGCAATTGAATTGCGATTAGACTAGATGTCAATCATTTTCCGAAAATGCGTTAGCATTCCGAGAGTAATCGGATTGAAAAAATTGTGTAGTCGGACTTCACCATTGCGATTAGATTAAAACTCTGTCATTATTAAAGCGATTTTATTGGGGACAAAAGTAAATAACTGGCACCAATCTAAAAATATCTATGCGCACGATCAATTTAATCCGATTGTGAAATGATCTAATGCATATACATAAATATTGTATTATAATTTAAAAATTTTTTGGCGCTACGAGCATATTTATGGGTTACGCTGAACGGAATATATATGTATATGTGTATATATTTATGTATGTATATTAATTAATAAGTTTTTTTTATATTAAATTTATATTATTAACAATCTGGGCAGTTTTTTAATAAAATAATGCTATTTATTTTTTTAACACAGTGTCTAATTTTATTAAGTGACAATAAAAATGAAATGGTATGAAATAAATATTTTTTGAAATATACATAACTTAATAATTAAACAAATTTATGTATTTTAAATGCAATCTAGATATGACGGACTAACAAATTTCGGCGCTACGTGCAGGTTTTTAGGCTACACTGAACGTAATATATATATGCATATATAATATTATAATATTATAATTTTTTGAATTATTTATTGAATAACTTGCCGTTTTATTTTATTACATTAAAAAAAGTATTATAATAACATATAATTCTAGGGTATATATTACTTGATGAATAAACAAATTTATGCATTTTAAATCTATTCTAGATATAAAATAGCCATAACATTCAGGAGATTACGGTTGTGTTAATTTTTCTATTGTGCGTTTTAATTTTAATATTACTACTGACAGCACTGAGTATGATAACGTTGTGTAGGTATATGTATATTATATTGGGTGATGAAGAAATATACTTTAATTTTCTATAACCATAACTACTAAGGTTGAGTTTGTATATCATTATATCTTTTATAGGTTTATGGGTGGACTCCTAAATAATAGTAAACTTTAAAATATATATATTTAAAAATAAATTTTAGTAGAATTTTTATAGATACAATTATTTCGCAATCCATATTTTATGTTATGCTGTCAAGTCGATTTATTATCTCAAGAGTTTATATATACATAAAGTAGTTATTAAACTAATATTTTATGAGCTATAAACTATAGTTTATGAACCTGCATGAACTAAAATTGAAACGAAACATAGGGGGTTATAGGATACTGTATTTATTTATATAGGTTTTTATAGTATATTCGTTCTATGCTTATTGAGGTATATACTTAAGACGTGCAATTATCTTAATCCAATAATAGGCACTATAACTTAAAAATTGATTACCAAATATTTGCCAATATTTGAATATAGTTTCACTTTTTCCAATCTTATAAGAAATTATAGAAACTACTCCCTGCAATTTTTATTAATTACTTAAATTTTATCATATCATAAAATCGTATACATATAAATAAGACAATATTAATTATAATCCTTATTTTTTTGCAAAATTAATATTTCAATTATTTGAACTGTCTAATTTAGAATTTAATTATTTTTATTTAATACTTCTATTTAATTTTTTATTGATATTACAATGTTGTAATTAGTGATAATTTTTTTAAAGATTGAATCATTTCTACTGACTTATTTTTACTTATGCTACATAATATCCAATAGTGTCTTAACAATAATGGCTTTACATCGGGTGTTTAAATCATATTTCAAACAATATATACAATTATATACACTAAAAAGATCCCGAGTTCGCTTGAAATTTTCAGCACTACACTGAAAAAACATACCGTGTCAAATGACGCAAAATAATTACTTCCAAGATCTAGGCAAACTTGAAACATTATGCGTTATGGGAATAAATATGAATCATTTCATTAGCTTATTAAATGTGTCATTTGATTCAAATGTTGTCGCATGAAGTACTTAGAAAATAAATGAGTCAATTGATTCGTTACGAAAGTGAATCAAATGATGCATATATTATCGCATGACATATACTGTCTCAAGTTTGCCTAATTCTGAGGATGCATTTACTGTGTCACCGGAATATATAGGATCTGTGTAAATAGTAAATGATCGGTGGGAAATATAATGAAAAATTAATCGTTTTTATTCAAAGTTAGAAACTAAATAACAACATACCTAAAGTAAAAAAATAATAATAATAATTCAACATTAAAATATAATTTTTATTAATTATATACACATTGGAAAAGCATCAAAACGTTTATATATAACTTATATTGCACAAAATTAATGTAAATTAAAAACACATGGCATATAATCTTAATTCAACAAAAAATTAAAAAAAATTCTTTCGCAAGTAATCAATAAGTTTATCTTTTATTGGATAACATATATATATATGTTTGACTTTCTTCATAAATTATAAAACTATATTTCTTGTTTATAAAAAAATCATATATCAAATTTGATTTATTGAAAAATTATGATTTTGCAAATATAGATAATATAAATTAGTAATTGAACATACGACCAAACAGCACATTACTCTTTCCATAAAATCCACCCCTCTAATTTTTATTTTGTGATCGTTTTCAAATACATAAACGGAAGAGGTTAAGTTTTGTAATTTTTCGAAAATGTTTTGCACTTTAGCATCATATTTATTGTCATACACCATGGGTGTGGCACATGACAAACTGTTCAATAGATTTCGTCGTATCAAACTTGGATATATTTTTACAAGTCATTTTTTCTATAAAAAAAGTAGGCACTTATGCACTTTAATTGTACATTTAAAAGAAACTAATACATTTTAGTAATTGATCCCTACTAGCTCATCTATGCAAAAAAATATCCATTATTGTATCATATTTTCAAAATATAATCGAAAGAGATTATTGTAGTTATAGTTTACATTATAGTAATTTTAAGCAGTTTATAGCAGCTTAAGAATATTTTTGCTTCGTTAATGAAGATAAAATTGCAATCCGTATATATGATTCATTTATTTATTATGCCTATTTGAAATTTATATATTTTTAATCAAAACTGAAAGAATTATATGAACATATCAACATTAAAGTTTCGAATAGACAAATACACTAATCATTCAATCCTTTTATGATAAAACAATAATTTATATCAATTTAATTTTTGGTGGTAATATGGAAAATATACCTTTTTATCCAAATGGTAAGTTTCGTGATAATTATTTTAATACAAAATGGCAGAATAATGAGAGGTATATGGATGGAGTTCTACCACGTAATATTTATTTATCAAAAGGTTCAATATGTTATACTTAAAAGCTCATTTCATTTAATAATTGTGAATAATAAGATGAAACGATTTTTGTCTGAATTTCACACAAGCAAAATTATCTTTGAAGAACAATGTAGTTTCAAATAGCACCTACTATAGATTACTAGCGAAAGTAAACAATAATAGAATAGTAAATTGAATACGGAATGTTTGACTACACAAATATTTCAGCTTACACAATATATTTCGCTATAGATGTGTATAAGCCACCGCGTATTGAATTAGAATAGTGGTACAATTCACAATAATATTCAGCACCCGTGGAATAAAGTCATTCGTTCTGGCGTATGTACTGATAAATATAATGGTTGTTGGAATAAATTCAAAAATATCCATTACAAGTAACACACTTTATAAACTGATAGCTCACGATAAAATTAGGATGTGCAATCAACCTATACTTATTTGTTGCAACTCGTAAAGGAGAAAAAATGTATCATAATATTGTCATGTGATGCTTCATTAATTATCTATTGAGGCATTGAGATCTCTTTTACAAATTGTTACACTGAGGTTTTAGACCCCAATAGTATATTTGTGTCATTTCAACAGAGAAGCCTGAGAATAGAGAGAGGCGGGAAGGGCGGGAGGGAGTGGGGTGCAACTGTGCTCATGCATGAAGGTGATGGAATGTAGATTTGTGACTCTAAATGTATACTGCTGATAAAACGTATCTACTCTTTATGGGTCCTCCTGAATTAATAAAACTCTATCTATAGTATATAATATAATAATTTTATTACCTTCTATTTATTCAAATAAGTGTTAGTATATTTTAATAACTACTTTTTTTATACTTATAACTCGAGCAATTATTTGTCTATATACAAATTTGTGTAATTTTAATTTTGTAGTTTGTAATTTTTCATTTGTCTATATTATATTAATAATTAAAAACTGTTTTATTGAATAATATAATCATATATAAAATACAATCTACTGAACTATTAATAAAAACAATAATATTTAAAATCCCTTTTCACTCAGCCTTATTGAACATTAAAAAATAAACTACGTATATAAGCAACATAAATAATAAAATTTATAACTTAAACATGATTCACTTAATGATATATATATATATATAATACTAGTAGTTACGTTATTTTTCAGATTATATATATTTTCATTCGAACGATACATTTCTTTAGTTATTTTTATTCTGTATAATTTAAATATTAAAACAAAGGTTTTAATCAAATTTGTCAGCAGCTTTGTACATAATAATTCAGATCGTGCCAAATTTCTTATAATACATATTTTTCTGCAAATGTATGCGTTTAAAATAAGCATTAATTGATTTAAGGATTTGAACATTTTGTGATTCTTTGATTAATTACGTTTTCCATAAAAATTATAACAAAATAAATATAGTTATTCTATAATCAGTATTTTAGTCAGACCTCCTATTGGTGTAGGACAATGAAATTGTACTAAAATTGAATCAAAACTTGATTTTATAGTTGAATGAACGCATCTTTCTAATACCACTTCCCCACAGCCATCGAAGGCGGTCCCCTGGACAGTGGTGACGTCTACCAAGTGTGCCAGTTCCACTTCCACTGGGGCCACAGTAATTCGGTCGGGTCTGAACACCATTTCAACGGAAAGTCTTACCCTGGAGAGCTACACATTGTCTTCTGGAACTCATCCCGATATGACAACTTTGCGAATTCTGTTGATCATGCTGGCGGTCTCTGTGTCATTGGGGTCTTCATGGAAGTAAGAAGAATAGTCATCAAATTTTATTTTCAAATATATTTTTTTGCTAATTTGATTATTTCAGGAACATTTGAATAATTAGTCTTATTCACATTTTAATTTTTTTAATCTATCCTATCGATTTTCGTTTTTAAAAATATGTAAAACATATTTACCAAATCATGATAAAAACTAATATTGTATAATCGGCAAACATTCAAAGAAAAACACAATGTAAATATAAGGAATGATCCACCTAGAATGCACACACTCCAAACACAGATTAAAAATCATACAATAAATGAGAGATCTATGTTATTGTTAATATAAAGAAAGTAAATTTAAATAACATTAAATAAATTTTGGATATATTCTTACTTCGTGTTATTTTAAGATATGTTGATCAATAAGTTGTGAATAATATTACACTTTCGCACAAAATACAAGTTCAGAAATAGTAGGCCCTAAAAATGACCTCGGTTACTATTTCATATTATTTTAGGTTGCAATAGGCATATCCGACTTCTGAAACTGATGACATATAAATAAAACAATGACGATATATATTTAGAATTTTACACACTGCATGTTTATGTTACAGTATGATTGACTTAAGTAATCGTGCGAAAACGTTACACTTGCATTTTGTTTATGGAATACTTTGTGGAAATGTAACACTTAAATTCGCAAAATACTAAGAAACACATATCACAAAACTATATGTGATATTTTTATGGTGCTACTAATAGAATTCAATAAATTATTGGCATAATTATTATAAAGGAAAATTATACATCAATAAGGTAGAACTTAATATATTACATGCAGTTTTGCCTTCGAAAATCTGAAAATAATATGTTTTATTGCATATATTTATACATGATATATTCGAAATAAAAATCATTAAAAATCATCATTTGAATATTATGTTATATTTATTTCAAGTGTTTTTCTTACTTTAATTACTTTTAAATTGAAAAAATATGATAAATTGAAAACACGATATTTAAAAATAGAATAGTATGCTTAATGTCATACTTTAATTATACATAATGTCATGCAATATTATGTTTTGAAAGATCTCTCTTAGCTTACTAGTAATGTCTATTAATAAAATAATTATTATTTATACCTATTTGGGGTTGTCTGGCAGTCTATTTTGCATTATTCGACTTGGGTTATGTTCTTATTTTCCTTTAAAATAGAACGTACTACAACTTGAACATAGTTCCATTCTAGAGTATTCTTTACATTTTTCAAAGTTCATAACATTATATACAAACTGACATAGTTTACTAGCTTCTTCAGATTACTTTCTTGTCTCTCCCATACGAACAACTAGCCATAAATAGAATTCTGTCTCTGGTCGATTCAGTAGCCTGATCCCAACTAAATAGTCTACCGTAAAGTGATTGATTTTAAAATCATAATCACCATATAGTATCTAGATGTCCGTGCCCTCACTTTGCCTTACAGCAGTTATGTGTATTTTTATATGCGATGTATGTCTTTAAAATGAATTATAGTGAATAGTACAGGACATAGTGTACAATCATGAAAAGCTTTTTAATGGTTCGTTGAGCAGAAATTGTTGGGCTTTTTTATAAATACAACTATAATATAATAATAATATTGTTATTAAATATGCATATGCGTAAGGTAATAAAGCTATACATTAAGGTTAATATAATACCTATCATATTACCTACGATATCAATAGTTTTGACTAGCTTTTTCGTTATTTCATTATGTATATAGATATATACTTTCGTCGTATGGTTACATTTACTAATTTAAGTTTATGAATGTCTAGATCTTTCTGTAAGAAAACACTTCAAATAGGAAGGTGGATCGATATTATAAAAGTAACTTTTACTCTGTCTCAGATTCCTTTGGGCTTTTAAATTTAAAACAATTTCGATACATATTTTTGGTATAAGTAGAAATGCATTCCTATTGTGTCTGTTAACGTTTACTTAATACTCCCATTTTAACAAATATCCATTCTAATTACTTTATGTTAGACATATAAATTCCAGATAATATAGTTTGTATTCAACTTTATGTATTTAAGTATTCTGCTCTCTTTACTTGGATCATTGTTAATGATTTAATTGAATTATATTCTTTAGTATACTATGTGTAATACTATATTATACTAATAAAATATACTTATATAATATGTGCACGGTTAGATTTACATTTTTTTATACTGTTTCATTTCGTTTCGCCCATTATTGCCGTTTTGTTTTACAATTCTTAGTATATGTCGTTTACACTAACAACCACAAAAATGGATAAATGAAATACTGGAAGGGAAATTTTTTTTAAATCATGGCACCAATTTGGATTCTTATTCGGGGAAAAGGCCTCTTTTTAAAATTTAATAAATAGGAAAGGTCTCCTAAAACTCGCCATATCTCGGTTATTCAGGCAGTTATTTAAAAACTACTTTCACTGCTAGAATCTGCAGATAATATTACGGCTAAAGTCTTGATAATGTCTCGATAAGATATGCTTGGGTCAGGTAGTATTTTAATTGAAAATTCTCCTTGTATCACACCTATACCAAGTTGTGTAGCGCTGTTAAATAGACTTTCAAAGCAATCGATACTCCTGCATTGAGTTTATTTAAAAAGAATTTTATATACGGCGTTGTAAAACACAACAATTTATTTTATAATTCAAATCGTTTGGTGTTGTGTGTCTACATTACGGAAATTTACAATTTCCCTTCTAGTTGTTATTACAATGCTTACAGCATACCTAAGTACTTTAATCATCAACCCATGTATTGTACTTTATTACATACCTTACATAAGTAAAATTTGCCTTTTGTGTTATCTAAATTCAGAAATGTCACACAATGCAGGCATAATTATATTTAAGTATATAATATAACGGAAATATTTATAACTTTTCTTTGTGAGAAACTATATAGACTGTCATATCGGTTATTAATTAACTGTATGTATTACTTTACGCTTATAAAAGACACATCCGTTTATAGGTATGGTTTCTTGCATGAATTGTAATCCTTCTTAATACATTTTCTACAACATGATTAAAATCTAGTTTAACAAAAAAATTTCCAGACTGCGATGTACTTATATAAGAAGTTTTCTAGTTGACAAGCTCGAGTAAGTATATCATTTTATAGACTCTATATTTCGAAACTGTGTAGAACCCTTACAAGGCTCTGACAACGCGCAAATTTGTAATTACGACTCTCTTCTCAGTACACAATGCTTCACTGCATTTCTAATTAACCCAAATTGCTCGTCCTTCACTGTCTATCTTCCGTCTGCTTTCTTCGAATCTCTTTAAATCAGTTCAACTCGCTCGAGAGAAACTTTTTCTTAATATTTCTTCAAACATCTTCCTAAAATTAAAGGAAGACGTAGATGCGATGTAGTGCATAAGTTGTTGATTGATTTTCCTATTATATTTCCTTTTTCTCCGGCTTGCTTATGATCAATCTTTTCTTTGAATAGCATGTGTCTTTTATACAAAAGAAACTGCGGAACTCCCAATCGCTCCACTAACGTATTCCTTCTTAAGAATACTTTTAATATTTAAGTACGTACAGTGGTGACTATAATTAAGTAGTTAGGTTGTACATAAAACAATTAATGCAGTACAATACAAATTATATTCATATAATATACATATGTGTAATTTTCATTTTCATTTATATTTATATTTTAATATGCATGAGATTTTCTTTTTGAATTTTTTTCGTACATTATTTAAATATTGTTTTAATAACTTGAGGCAAGTTAGAAAAATAAACTTGACAGATTAATCATTTTAATGTATTGTTTTCGTAATCGTATATCTTTCTTTTTACATAAAGAGATCACATGTTTATATAACTGTTTTCAAAAATATTGCGTTGCTAGACTTATACCGTTATATTAAAAATTTACTTCAAAACATGTGTGTATTAGTAAAATATAATGCATATTTAGTTTAAATATAAATTAGAGAATATTTTAGTAAGATCAGTAAGCTAAACATTTTTTATGTTTCTAAACTTAATCAGATTATTCCATACTATATTGTTGTATATGCTATCTAAAATTCTGCAACTAAAGGTCAACAAATACTATTATTAATGTAGTAATAATATTAATAAAAATCAAGATTTGAAGTTTAAAATAAAGTGTATTTTTACATTATACTAAGCTTTGTCTTTTGCTTCCAAATTTTGTTATTACTATATTGTTTTCGTACATTAGTTAAATGGTTTATCTAAATAAAAATCATATATATATATATATATCACTGATTGATTTTCACTACAATACATTACATTATGCAGATATTGCAAAAAATAATATAAAAACAGTTATATATATCAGATATATATATATTACATAAAATATACGTGATGCATACATTATGTTTTATGTATGTGTTATTTATTCAAAACTAATATTTATATTTAAATTTTTGTTTCAAACTACTGTAGGAATTGCAAAAAATAAATTTCTTATTGAAGATTATAGATTTATTATGGTAATATTTAGTTATTGTAATTAATTCTTATTGCTTATTCTTTAAATTATATTTGTAACTTTTCCCTGTTTCGTATCACAAATTGGGATTTGTAAACAAATGTTACTAAATAAGGATGAATTTGGTTAATTTAAATAGTATAATACATTCAATAAAATATATAAATAACATTGATACGGTTGATTTTTTTAGTCATATTTGCATTTCTACATACTTATTATAGACTTATTATATACTTATTACATACTTAAAATCTAAACGCGTGCCTTAATATACTCGTATTACTTATATATATACTTAATACTGAATTGAAATCTAAACATTTCTCATTAAAATATGTGTTTGCATTTTCTTATTTTTATGTAAACTATAAGTTTCGTATAAAGTAGAGTAATAACTAAAATTATTTTCTTGGCGTAATAACCTATTACTCGTATATATAAGATTTTACCTATTATAGAAGCTTAACTCAACGTTCTATAACTGTATTCTGATATCATTATAAGAAAAATCCGTTGTATTATATCTTCATGCACACAGAAGTCATCTATTCAACTATCTTTCCTAAAGAAATATAATATCGTTTCTATTTATTTTGATCCTCAAGCCTGCTTCTTAAGTTTGTACTCAAATATGTTTTACATAACTAGTCGTTTTGTTCGATAAGAAGATTTTTTAGTAAATAAACACGAAACAATTGTTTCATGTTTGTAATTTTCAAATATATTCATTATGCAAATTATTTTTACGTTTATGTTTTATGAAATAACCGTATAAACATATTTTAAACGTTATAAAGTTTAACAGGTCAGGCAGTATTAGGCAGAGAATAAAATAACATATTAGTTGTTTTGAACATAAATGTAAGTGTATCATCAACTAAACGGTGACTAGCTGTTTATCTAACCTATAAAGTAAGTTGATTCAAGCATTCACTGCACGTTGAAGTCCTATCGAATTTATAGTGACAATTTTGTCTGTTCTATATTATGTTGATGTACCTATTTTTCTATGTATTTTCATATTTAATCAGCCAACATTATTAATTGTGTATGTACTTACCCATGCTATATTTATGTACAACGAACTAACTATTCCTTATTTATTTAACTTCTACTTTTTTAAAGTCCCTTGGAGTGTTGTTATAGGCGAATTCTGCTGTATATTAATACACTTATTACATGTGTATCTATCTAAATTTTTCTCTATT
>JAYRBW010090792.1:0-21417 GCA_036023295.1 Invenusta paracnida
CCGTCCTCCCAGTCCGGCTCACAACAGTCCTCCAATTTTGATGCTCCTGGGTCACATGGGTGCACCATACCATTGGGTGTCCCAGCCATCTCTTGATGTTGTCGCAATATTGGAATCTGGGCTGTCTGCCCTTCATTTGCCCTTCAATGACAGTTTTTGTTATTTGGCATCCACTGGGTCGGCACATGTGTCCAAAATAGGAGAGCTTTCATTTTCTTATATAATATTATTATAATATTAGACAGTAATTCTGGTAAATGCAATAGGATGATTAGAGATGATAGTAGAAAAATGGATAGAGATTATAATTTAAAAATTAAAATATCAATGATATTAATGTATTATAATAATAAATCTTATTAATTAATATAATTTTAGTGATATATATTTTATGATTATATTCCTAGTAGTAGTAGTAATAGTAGTAGTAGTACTAGTAGTAGTAATATTATTAATTATGATATGAATGAAATATTTAATTTATTAATTATAATATCTATGAATTGTTAACCATCCTGTTGCTGTAGCACTAAAGTAAATGATTGAGTGGCTAATATTATTTACTGTGTCTGTATTTATGTATTGTATTTAATACAATTAATTTTTTATATTTATAATCATTACTCTCTAGCCCTATGGACTATACTTGGTGGACCTAGAATAGCCCTTATAATATATAACAGCTATACTTATAAATATTATAGACTACTCATAGTGTTATTTTAATTTGTCCTACCACATGAAACAGAATCTTACATTTATATTTAATATTAAAGTATTAAGATATTAAGATATTACAATAAAACAATTGAATGGTTAGCTGGGTAATATAATGTATGTCAATAAAAAATGTTAATGACATATACTATATACTATGTAGTGAATGAGATTGATATATGATTATAATATGATTACTTCACCACTACCAGTACTACTGACAACATAATTTGTTACATAAATTGAAGATAATTTTAAATAAATACCTTTTCTTTGTGCTCATTAAAATATTTTTCTTCCCATTTCATTTGCAGATATTTATTATGGCAAGGAAGAATAGTAAAATGTTGTTTATGCATTTTATTAGAATAAGTTAAGTTAAGTTCAGTTAAGAATACCGTCTAAAACAAAATAGCTTAAATTTGTGCGCGTTTCAGTTGTTATAGTTGCTATGAATATTATATTTTTCTGTATAATTAAACAAATAAAATGAATATATATATATGTATATTTAAACGTAGATAAGTTAATGTCCAATAACATATACATGAATTCCTTTATGTGCTGTGTAAATCAAATAAAGAATCTTTAGTATTATTATATATAATTGGTAAAATTTGAAATAACTATTATTACATAATTAACAATCAATTTATTATATAATCATAATACCTAAAACATAATAATAATGTGTATAATGTACATATAATAATAGGAATACATAATAATAGTTAATTTATATAGGTATCAATACCCAATTAATGCGATTTCAATTTTACTAGTAAATTCAATAAAAACTATGCATAAATTAAATATGGTTGCAGAACATATACATATAATTTAATTTGTAAAATAGAATAGTTTTGAATATAATTTCATCATGAATCTATACCTAGTAATCTATTCTTTCTATTGTCATAGTTGCTATCGCGTTTTTTGATGATTTATAACAAGCTGCTACTAACAGTCTCTCTTTCTATTTTTTAGAACAATTAATCCTGCTATTGTCTGTTATTCATTATTAGTGAATTTTAAATTATAATTTAATGTAATTGCTATTATCGATTAAAACAGTAGCAACTCCAAAAGTACCTCCCAATTATGTTGATTTTTATATAATATACGATATTTTACAATATAAATTAAATTGAGTTTGCGAGTGATTTAATGTCTTCACATATTTTTGAAAACAAATTTTATGTAATTTATACATATCTTAAACTTACTTAGTTTATCACGCTTCCATTTATATTATATTTCAAATGAGAAGGTAGGTATTTATTTATAGCTATTTTTTAGATACACATAATAAATAATATATTTAACAAATATAATACATTTATATAGCTGCAAAATTTCACTTCATTTAAATGTAGATTCGAGATTTATTCAACAAAATTTTATATTACAAAATATACTACTTTATATAGTAATAATCATACACATAATGTATATATAATATATTAAATAGGTACATAACTCCATTAAAATTATCTAAAATTATGCATAGCAACATTTCCACAACTTATACCTATTATCTTTTTAAATAAAATAGAATTACATAATATATAACATTTTACATAAAATTTATTATAAAAAAGGTTTAAAAACAAATATCAGCATAATTTATACAAATATATAATTAGATTGTTATTATACAATTGTAATGAATAAACATAATGTGAATAAAGTGTTTCAATTCATAACAATATGGCAAAATAATAACTATGGAAAGACTGATTGAATACTGGCAAGAAAGTTAATATCGAGCACATTGAAATATTTGATAAAACATATTCAACGTAAAAAAATGTTTAAAACACGTATATGTAATTAGAGCAGGTTAAGAATGCCTCGGTAATTGTTTCAGGAAGCGGAGAGTATCATCGCAGAGAGGTCGAATGGTCTGAAGATATCAAAATTAATTGCATTTATTAAGACGAATAAATTGTTAAAATATAATAACGTGTAAAACCAAATTCTGTAGGATAATATTAACAACAAACACAATAGAAAATACATATTCTACAGCATACAAAATTGCAGAAATAATTGATGTCGAATAAATTATTGACACTGTAAATATAACGTTTAGAAATATAAGAAATAAAGTATCACATTTGATCACCAGAAATCATTGAAATAATCCTTTTAAACATGGCTTTTAATAAAGAAAATATAAAAAATCATGGCTCTTTAAATGTGTGGGAATGCATAGGTACAAAGAATATTTTGAGTAACTGTTATATTGTGTTTTGTGTTTCTTGTTTTGATACATTTCTCAGTGCATAAAATAATTATTTAAAATAGACTCATTTAAGATTTTTTCGTATAACGTGAGGCACTTTTTGTCATTTTATAATGCTGTAAGTAACTATCATGCATACTGAGTTTTATTAGATTTTTAGTTTGACTACATTTTGTTAATATCATTTAAATAAACGAATAAAGCATATTATTATAAACTGTTGCCATGTAGATAGACAGCTATTTTGTATTTACCAAATAGAAGTTCACCGTGTAATTACAGTCAAACCTATGAGAACTATTTAACTTTTTTAGCCATGCACCAAGTGTTACAAATAGAAATGGCTAAAATCACATCTAAAATGCGATAAAATTACATTTTTCTGTGAATTCTACTAACGAAGGCAACTTTATATTTATGAGGATAGTACTGTTGAGATATGGTAAGTCTATTTTTCTGTCAAGGTAATGCATAGTTAGCAGATTTTTGCCTTAAGTCACTATACGACCGTCGCTAAATGCTGGTTTATAGATTTTATTTTACGACTGATGGAGTTGTTAACGTTGTACAAAATAGCCGCGCGTCACTTGCAACATTTAACTCCGTCGTTGAGGTGTACGACGCTTTCGAAGATTTGCGAGAAAATCAATATACGCTTATTAGTCGCATTTCTTAGTGCTTAAGACGCATTCCACGTTTATACTCGATCAGCTAGTGGCATTTAAGTAAGAAGAATTATGACGGGATTTGTGTAGGTTGTAGTTATATATTTAGCTCTGCGTAAAAATTGAAATGTTTCAATATCATAAGAATTGTGAAGTATGTGCAGGGCCGTTAAGAGTACACATTTTGTGTCGTCTTCCATCTGATTGGCTAATATTTACACAGCAGTAGAGTGAGAACTTAGTCAGGTGAAACGACCGTTGTACAACATTTTCGTTTGTAAACATTGAAAGGACACTCCGACGGACATGTCAACAAATGAAGCATAAACCAGCTTTAAGAAAGTGTACTGTTTTTGCTGAACTAACGGCTTGTTCAGCCAAGTTTGTATTAAACTTATGTGTAAATTCCTATTTAAATATGCATAATTACTCATATTATCTTCTATTTAAACGTTTAGTTTATACGCGTTAAAAGTATATTAAATGTACGAGTGAATATTCACAACTACTTATAAATACCTGATTAGCGTAATCACAGTTGAGTGTAAGTGTTAGTGTGTATCTTGATTTGGATATTTGTGACTTACTATAGGAGTCTGTTATAGATCCAATTTTGTTTCATTATAATTGTAAAGCACTCAAGAATTTTCTATTATTATTTACACTATATACGAAAATTATTGCATGCTCTTGACAAATATGTGCAAATGGTAAATTATGTTTATAGACTGATATTTATCTAGAAACAATAACTTTAGTAATATAATGTCGTAAGAATAAACATTGGCATGTATAGAATTCGAACGCATAAATAATAAGTAATGGTTAGTAAAGAAGTTTAAATTTAAATAACAAATTATTCATTATACAAAACAAATTATACGCGACCCACTTGATGATGAAAGTATCTTCGCCTGATCTGATCCACAATTTTAATCACATTCTTTGAACAAACCTCGGGACGAATATCCTCTGAAATTACCATTGACATTGACAAATAGATAGATTGTCAATAGACAAGTCTTTTTGTTCAAGCGTAGAGTTTTGTAAAAATAACAATAAACAATCAAAATGAAATTTGGACAAGTTGGCTTTGTTTGCTGAGGTACTTAAAGGTAACATGATATTAAAAAATACATTTTTATGGAATTCAAAAGTGCTTATAACTGTAATTTTTTAGATAGATTATTATATAAAAAAGAGAAATTAATAATAAATTTTAATCCGCGAACTGTGTGTAAAACGTATGATATAAAGTCATTACTGTGTAAAACATACATGTCATTACTTCTTAGTCAATACTCAATTATAAGTTAGAATTTTTCTGTTTCATTCAATCGATTTCTGTGGTACTTCATTAGATTTTTTTTAAAATGAGTAAAATCAGAACGAAAAATTCACAACATAACTTATTTTTTAATTGATAAGTTATGAAACTCCTAGATTTTAATTATTGGACATTATATAGTACCAGAATACAGTAGTTTTCAGACAGAACGTTTGGCATAGTATAAATATAGAATTGAAAATAGAATGCAGCAAAAAGGCATTTACCGTATACTGAGAGTTCTCTGAAGACCCGAACGATACCGACAATCACTTCTTCGGCCTCCTTGTGGGCATCGTACGCAGACGTCAACAGGTCAATTCCGTCAAGAATGAGGGGTTCAAGCCCACTGGCACATTCAATCACACTGAGTGCCGATTCTTCTAGATGGAGAAATGTAGTAAAGAGGTGTATGAATCACACAAAAACCTATATATAAATCTATGTATAATGTATTTAATACACATATCAGCGGTGTATAATTTGTTATCTTATATACATATATGTAAGTACTTCATGTTTTCTTCAAGAATAAGTTATAAAATTAAACATTGAATTTAGAAGTTAACATCATAATTTTGTTTTTTAATTTAAATAGTGAAATGTTCATATATGAACAAAGAGATTTATGGTATGATTTAAAAAAACTTTGTATACCATTTAATATAGAAAAATAAGGAGTAATAAAATTGTATATTCGTGATTTAAAAATTGTATATTTTTCTAAAAACAGTAGATGACCTAGTTTTTATGCATATTCCATATTTCCATATGCATATTTAATACACAACTATTTCACTATAAAAACATAGTTAATTATGCTTAACACTTGTTTAATAGGTATACTCTGGATGGAACTTCGAGATTTTCACATAAAATTATGAAGTAATTATTGTTTAATCGCCACGTCTCGTGTTGACAGAAATTGAAGCGCAATGGTGGTATAGACTGATTACTGAAAACAATTGTGGCTTCATTATTTTCTACAACACTGTATTTTCTACAGCACTGTTATAATATATTATAACAATATGTCACTAATAATGAGCTCTATTTACGAAGAGGTTTACAATTAGAACTACTATGTAGCCACTTTAAATTGTGGCTAAATGAACCGTATAAAACTTAGCACAGTGTAAAAATAATAATCAGAGAATTACGTATGTATATTATTAAATGTCACTAATATTGATATCTCAAATACATTATTAACTACATAATATTAATTTTATTTGTATTGGCGTTAAAAAAGCGTGCATACAATGCTTATCAGAAATGATCTTACAATTAGTAAATGTAAAGTCCACTTTTTTACATTAGCAGCTGTACAATATTAATTCAAGTTATATTATAAGTTCAGATATGAAATGTAATGTTATATTGGGATAGTAATTTAATGATAAACAGTTATTTAGAAATTACAAAATTTAATAAATAAATAATTATGTAAATTTTACGATCTATAAGATTGGAAAATCTGTTAATAAGTGGCTTTGTAACATTTTTCACGTTATTTCACCAGCCTTTAAGCAGTAAAGATATACACATTAGTACTCTTATAAATGAAAATGAGAAGATACTCTTCTCACAAATATATAATCAGTGGATATGTAACGTAATAACGGTCGATAGCAAAACAATAATCCAATAAAAAAATTACAAAATCTACACAAATATATACAGTTTAAAACTCGCAGTTCACATGCGCCATTCAATTTAAGGCTGACTGTTTTTATGTACGTGTATTAAATACATAGTAATGTTTATACCATGTGGATTATGAGCCCTTTACTTCGCAAAGAATAACAACAACAACATAATGAACGACGCAATGTTTGTGTGCTGCACGCATATATTAATTGCACAATTTCCTTTCCCCAACGTTGGTGGATACCAAAGGAACTGAAATGCCAGGGAGACATCGATGAAATCCCCACAACTTCTCTATGAATTCCACTCCAGGGATAACATTTATAAACAGAGATTGGGGAATTCCTCGATTTGCTTTAATTTTGCCCCCAACTAACATTGGGGATGGAAATTATACAGTATACACGTAAAGAAACCATTCATATTGCGTCAAGATGTTTGCAATCTGTTATTATTTTCTAAGTCAATGGTGGGTTACACGAAGTGAAGGATATAAAGCGCATATTCTAATTGTATAGCATATAATATACGCTATATACAAGACGGGCTACTTACTATATAGATATTGTTTAGCCTACAACTCAAGTCCCATATCGACTGAGTGTTCGCCAGTTATCCCAAATCATAGTATAGCTGTTGTTTCATTTCTCCTCAAATATTTATGAATGCTGATTTTCTATTTTCTTTGCAAACTCTCCGATTTTTACTCGTTTATGAATATTACACTTTTAATAACTTACCATCAAGTTCCACAAAGCTCGCTAGAGCAGAACAGGTTGCTCTGACAACAGAGGCCAGTTTTCCGTGACCTTTAAGGGCTTCGAGAAGAAGTCGAACGACTCCAAGGTCACTCAGTTGACTGGAGACATTCTCTGAGTGGACGGGTACAAGTCGCAATCATTGGTTTATTATATGGTTATATTATATTGATATCAATAATAAATATATATCTGACCAACGCATACTTAATATTAGTTCCGCTAATGCAAGGTTAAAATATAATTGTATCAAATTCAGTACGTTTTGGTTTAACATCGGAAAAATGTCCATACTTCGCTAAACAAATAATACCATTTATAGTTTTAGTAAGAGAAAACGGTAAATTCTACTTTTATATACACACATATTCTAACATACGCTATTTTAATCACGTGTTTTCATGAAATGTCTTAAAATTATATCAACTTTGTCATTCTTTCGGAATGCAGGGATGAATATTTGGAGTTTAATTTTTATTGATGTATGAACTGGGAACTAATATTAAAAATCAAGTTTCAGATGAGTATGTTGTGCAGCTATAACTATAATATATTGTACTGCATTGATGACTCACCAGTCATTGAGAGAGCTACAAGACAGATAGCTCCATGCTCCTGGACCTCCTGAGTTGACGAAAAACGAGTCATACACTGGCAAATGACAGGGAATGCATTCTCAGCTGCTGCCAACTTTAAATTAACTTCTACAAGATCACGAGAAAAGGAAGTGAAGGGGGCGTATCATATCAAATATGGAAAGATTGACTGCTTTTTTGTACGGAGATATAAATAAATATAGAAACGACAAAGCAAGCTCTATAAATTCCAACACTATTAAAAATACGAATAACAGGAAGCCAGACATCCGAGCTGAATGATGTAATTTTATCGCGCAAACCAGATCGATTTAGAAATAGTTAAAGGTAAAGAAGAGTGAACTAAGCGTGGAATGTGTCGCCAAGCTCATCAGGAAAATCGATATCAAAAGATAACTCATCGTTTTCACGTGAATTCACGTGCAATCTATCAGAAATAAATGATCCATGGGATAATTTAGTTCTTCTTAGATTTATCAATTTGATTGCATTATTTGTTATTTAATTATTATTTGTAATAATACCTGTATTGTAAAAAATAATCGAAATGATCCAGATTGACTATTTAGAAATGTTATGTTATTTAGACTTAATTATATGACACATAAGGAAACTATTGTTTATAATAAGCGGCTAACATATGAATGGTTCTAATAACTATAATCTGCAGTAAGGTTAACTTGGAGTATTTAGCTCTTCTTGAGCAAAACTGAAACGATAATTATCGAGATAAACATTTTATTTCGGATATCGATGATACCGAATAAGAATTATTCAGTTTATCGAATTACTTTCGATAAGATTTCTACTAGTTTTTGCGCTTGAAATAAAAGCCTTTGATGCAACGCTTATTTTAAGGAATTTTTACAACTGCACAATTTTGAAAAAGGGCAGTATGAAATCGATCATAAATTCCTAAAAATTATAAAATCACCAGATCATAAGGCAAAATTAACTTATTTATAAATTTACTGGTCAGATTTACAACTGCATATTTTTGAAGTACAACTGCACAAATTGGTTACAGCTACACACTAAAACAAGCTATGCTTTGCTAAATTATATACAGTAGATATTCCACTTAAACTGAACAAATGTACTTATAATTGTACATCTTTAGGCAGTTTATAGATGAGTACGAATGTACATAATGTATATTCCAAACCTAGAAAAGAATTTGTACAATTTGTTAGGAGCAAAATGTAGCTAATTATAAATTCGTAACATCGTTTCTCCCGGTAAATTCTGAACTACGTTTGGTTGACATGCTATCTGACACTATCCTATAATCAGCGGAGGTAAATGTATTTATAGCATGATTAATTGTTAAATGTTACCTGGGATACAAAGCTCCCAAAGAGTTTTACAAATGAGGACACAAATGACGTCATCAAGAGGGAAAAGAGTGACGCAATCAAGAAGTTGTTTAATGCCGCCTTTTTTCCCGATTAGACAAGCTGCTTTCTCTAGAAAGGGGAACAAGGAAATCGCAAAGTAATTTGTTTCCAAATCGCAAAGTAATATAATGCATTTAGAACGCTGCTTTTATGGTAAATAGTTTATCTGTTTAACAATTTGAGCAATGTACGTATTTATATACGTATCTAGACATTTTTGTTAGCTCATTACATTTCCGAAAACGAATTAGTTTGCTACGACACATAAGCATATTGTAACAACATTAGATTGTTAAATTTCCCGCAATCATCGGGTAAACGGAATTCAACTTGTCCTAGAGATGACAATAATCTGAATGAAAAGTGACACATTTAATCTGATCGGTACATCAATGAGTGCTACCATTGCAAGAGTTGTATTTTGTTGTAAAATAAGACAAACATGCGCCAAGAGTAGTACAGGAAAAGAAGTAAGAATTACACGAAAGTTGAACGATAAATAGATAAAAAATAATCAAGATAAAATCATAATAGTAGCTAAGAAACGATTTAGCACACTAATCGTGCTTCAATAAACGAAACAACAAGACTGCTATATATAGTTGGATAACATTGTAGATATTTAAGTGTAGCTCTTTGTAGCAGAGATATTGACTTATTTTCTTCTTTGCCTTCTACAAGAAGTACAATCTAAACTACATCCATGATATTATACAGCATATAATCGAGAGAGGCAAACTTACAACATTTGAATGGCAAGCAACCAATTGTACCGCAAGAGAGTACCAGTTTTATATTATAGTGTCCATACCTAGTTTAAAATAAGTGCAAACCTATTGCAGACGAAAGGGTTCAAAACGAAATTCACTCTAACTAATAGCGAATTTTCAGTCATTTTATACATATATATGTTACTTAATTTCACATATATATAATATATGTCGTTAATTTTGACATGTATATAGTTAAAGTTGACATATATGAAACTAATTGAACATATATGTGCGTAAGTTTACATATATGTAGTTAATTTGTACATATACATATGTATGTGTCTAAAGTTATATATGTATTGTACAAAATAGAAATTAAGACTAATTACTAATAGGTTCGGACCAAATAGAAATATCTTAGAAATGCTTTCAACAAAAAATAGAATAGAAATATAAATTTAACTTAAAGAATGTAATAAAGTAGACACCGCTGGAAATATACACAGATTTCAAGCTAAAAACGAAAGTAAAAAATTAAAACAATAACTATCTTTTTGCTCACGAAGTATTTCTACCTGATCGTCAGGATCAATTATAAATTTATATTTATTTTATCTATCATACAAAATACGAGTTTCTATTTATTTCTTTTTGACCAAAAAAATTAATATAATATTTAGCAACAAACAATTACAAATCTATTTTTATTTCATTGATAACAAATATTATTTCTATTTGGTTAGGACCAATTACCAATCGGTCGGACCAAATAGCAATATGCTTTTATTTTAATTTAATCGATTAAAATTATTGTTTCTATTTTAAATATATTTCCATATCGGTTGGTCAAAAATGAATTGTATTGTTATTTCGCCATGACAAAATAGACAAATATAGGAATTATTTAGTACCAACTAAATAGAAATTTATTTTAATTATAAAAGATATTATTTCTATTTGGTCTGGACCAAATAGAAATAATATTTGTTATCGGTGAAAAAAATGTTTAATTGTTTGTGGCTAAGTGTTATATTAATTTATTTGGTCGAATTGAAATAAAAATAAATTCGTGTTTTGCATGATAGAGAACAAAAATGTTAATTTCTAATTGATCTTGCCGATCAGGTAAATATATTTCGTTATCAAAAAGATGTGATTTAATGTTTAACTTTCGTTTTTAGCTTTAAATTTGTGGATATTTCAAGCGGTGTCTACTTTATTACGGTATTTTAAGTTGAATTTATATTTCTGTTCCAATATTTTCTTGTTGAAAGAATTTTCTAAGATATTTATATTTGTTCCTACCGATTGCTAATTGGTGCGAATTTCTATTTGGTCCACGGCATACAAATGTAGTTATTTTATACATGTATGTAGTAAAATGTTACATATATGTTACTAATGTATGTAGTAAAATTTAATGTATATTTTGCTATTGTATGTCGTTAAATGTATTCTTAGAAATATAAAACAAAGAGTCTGAATAAAGAAATATAAATAAACTATGAGCTACCACAAAGTGGAGAAATTTCTCCTATTTTCTATTCACTTCATCACTATTTTAATGACATTATAACTTATGACATAAGAAATTTTTTAACAAAAACAAGAAATTAACAACAATATGCAATATTTGAAACAAAGCAAACGAACTTGTTTCGTTTAGCTAATAAAGAATTAAATAAGTTATATCTATTTTCGACTTTTATCTCGCATAACTATTGTAATAAGGTAATTCTAAAAAAATTAGTTACAATTTTCGAACGAATTTAAAGTAATTCAAAAGAACGCCCGAACATATATTTGAAATTTGCTGCAACGCTTGAACTGGCTTAGTTAGAAGGTTCAAACAAATGCTATCGCAGCGTCAGGAATGTGCTTTGTTTATTTTTATATATCAATCTAAAAATGTATCTGTAATTGAATATATCTGTGTAAAAATGATCAAATATTCTTGAACTAAGCAAGGTATGTGTACGTTGTACATCAAATAATGTACCTATATTTATTATATAGAGTTATGCACAGATATATGCACGCTACTCACAAGTGTATGTGAATAAACTATATATGTACATGTATATGTTTATATTAAAGTTGGTATAGTACAATTTTATACATATATGTCATATACATATAATGTATATAACATTTAACACTACATGTATGTAGATACATGTACAACTAGCAACATATGTATATGTAACATTTAACAACATACATGTGCCAATTAACTACATATATATAACGTTAGGCACATATAAGTGTACATTAAGTAACATATATGTATAAAATGACTGAATTTCAACATTATTAGAGAGAATTTTGTTTTGAACCCTTTCATCTGCCACACGAACCACTGGACGCGTAGATTGTTCATCTAGGTAGGTATAAGATTAACAATTATCCGATATCTATGGTATGTAGCATTATTTAGTGCGTCGACATTTTCTGCTAATTATAACGATATATAATAATAACATTGCAGAACTCATAAAAATCATTTGTTAATTATAATATTTTTGAAAGATAACAAACGTAGCGCTACATCATTGAAAACGTATATTACAAATAGAGCATTTAACATGAGGTCAAAACAAAATGGTCTACATAACGAGTAGTAAAGCATTGAACCACTGACAAATATGTTAAACGTATAAGAAATGTTGAAGCTAAGAGAACAAAGTTACAATTACAGAAAGATTCTTATTAAATTTAGAAATAAAAATAAAATTATATGCACAAAACCAGATTTGAAGCTTACGAGTAACCGCTAGATGCATCATTAATGCCAGTGCCGATTGATGCAGTGGGGCAGATGTTTGGTTGCTCTAAAAGAAACGAGAAAATGTATGCTATAACAAAGTTAACTCAAGCTGGTTCTGAGTCAATTATAAATAAAGGAGATATATGTTTTGCTAAACTATGTAGAAGAAGCGACAGAAGTACTGTGATAACAAATAGGCACGGTAATGTAATGGCGTATTTTTAGAGTTTCAATTAAGATTCTCTAATTTTAAGCACTAAACATAATTAACTCATTATTTAATGGTCCAGTTGTAAATGACTACGACTTAAAAAGATATATTTCATATTATATATAGGCTCTATTAGTGGAATATTATTTTATAAATTATTATAGTTTTGTGTGTAATATCTTAATTGTGTAAGATAGTTTGATATTAAAAAAGGCAGTGAAATTTTAGCGTGTCAAAATATTTGAATGATGAATTATAATCAATAATGTCTAAACATAATCAGTATAATATTATGATGCCGTCGACATATTCACAATTGTAGCCATTTGATATGCGGATGGATCGAAAGAAATGAATAGGTACATACCATTTTAGCATAAATCTTGTGGAGGAAAATTACGTCAGTCTTGGTATAATAATACGTAAAAAAACAACAAAAAGAAAGGAAAAAGAAATAAAAATGCAAAAGAAAAGCAAAAAGAATACGTCAGTCTTGGAAAATTAGTTACCACTTGGAGTAAACCAAGTTTGTTGGCTGTTACATATATATATACATACATTGTGTATAGATACTGTATATAGTGCGTTACATATTAATGACAATTTGATGTAACAATATATATTTAATATATAGTGATACAATATATACAAATCATTTGAAAAGAGTTGTCAACCAGGTTATAATTATAATCTATCATGTGGGTATCATGTGGACTGTACAATGGTCAGCTTGCTTTTAACAACGAATACATTTATATTATATATATTATAAATATTCATTATGAACAGATTATAATTTGTAAAATTGCTTTACATCTAACCTGAACAAACATGTTCATGTTGAAAATATGAATTAAAATTTTAATTTTCCAAATTGCATCATATAGCCGGGTAGACAATAACTTTGTCATAAATTATTATTGGTATCAATCTCGCTGTATTAGTTTTTTAATTACACATAATTACATAATTTACATAATTTGAGACACATACCAACATTTCTTATAATTGACTTCTACTATATGAATACTAATAAAATTAGTATTTTAGTAATAGTTGTTTTTAAATAAAGAAGAAAATAACCACCTTCATGGAATCCAATAAAGTTGGCACTAAGATCTCAACAACCGAAAACTCTGACATTTGATCTGAAATATATTAAAATAAAGAAATAACATTTTACAATAATGATAACATAGGTTTTTTAATATGTACATAATAGATTTGTTTTGTATAAATCGGTATCATATAATACATGCATAAAGCAAAATAAAGATTTTATTGATTAGTATGATAAAAATGATTTTAATGCACATATACTATGATTGATTCATATATTTTGTCAAAGTACAAGAATTCATAAAGATAGCAAATATCTAAAAATATGAGATTTTAATGTTACAAATATCATAATATCTGGTCCTTAGATTGTTTGTTGCTAGAGATGCTGTATATATATATATATTCTATATTACAAATTATAGAAACCATGTAATAACTTAAAAAATCAAAGAGAAATGTCATATGCATCTATATATATATGTATTTTAATTAATTTGCAAAAATAAAATGACAACAATGGTTTAGTTTATAATCTTCAATAAATGTTGTCCTCGCAAAAAGCCTATTTAAACTGATAGCGCGTTGCGGCGCGTCAATAACTTAGAATAATCAATGACGAGACACAAATCCTATCGAAAATCCACATACAAAAATAAACAATTCTCAACTTGACACGCGCTAATAATCGACATTAACCATCTTATACTGTTAGGCTGTTCGCCAAAAATTATGTTGGAATCTGTGAAACATTGCAGTAAAGTATATAGAACTTTGAATGTCTGTGACGCTTTTTTTGGGATGGAATTGCATTCATCACAGCGCTTCGTGCCGTGTGCATTCAGTCTGAATAGGCAATAGTTTATCAAATTATTTAAGATAACTCCGAAATGAGCGAGTGATCATCAGTCTAAGCTAAACCAGTGCGTATTTAACTAATAATTCAAATATGCTTATATATATATATACTGTGTCTATATTGATAAAGTGGCGTTCTGTATTTAAACAATAAATTCAAATAAATGTAATCGTTAAGACAGTTAAATGACACAATTAAATAAATGTAACTTCAAGTTGACTACATAAGTGATATAGATGAATAAAAAAACCATCATAGTTCATAGAACTTTTTTTGAATATAATGATTGAATTAAAACTGCTGCACTAACAATGTTAAGTCAATATCGAAATTAATATATACTATTTATGTAATTGAATGCGACACAAAAACACACCTAATAGATGATCCCCTTTGGAACTACAGAGGTATGTAATGTTCATTCTTCACGAATTTTAAATTCTGAATCTTTTCTCATGTTATGTTCCATTTCTCGATCCAAATACTCTTTTCGACAATTAGAATATCTAGAAACCGTCTTAATAAGTTATAATTTGCTCTCCTGTAAAACAACATTTTAATCTACTGCATTGAGTTGATTAAATTCATATTACAATATTAATAACTGATTTCTGGAAATATATCTAATCAATCAACTACCTAGTTTTGCTCCCAGGCGCAATCTACACAGTCTATATTGATCTATTATATATACAGTCAACTAGCCTTCAGCGTACTCAATTGAGGGCACTTTCGACTGAAATAGTTGAATCCGAGTTGACTTATTCGAGCATCAGTAGCGTGCTTGCTGAGTGCCGTGGCCAGAGTCACCAGTTGACTGGTCGTCAAAGGTGACGTCAATCGCGGCTGAGTGTTCAGATGTGTCTCCGAGTATTCCTCCTCATAATGATCCGAATCCTCCAATTCTTCTTCGCCTAGATCATTGTTGTTATTGTAATCATTATAAAGACCATGTTTTAATGCTCATATTTTTTTTTTTATTTCAAATAAAATTGATAGCCAAATTAAACAATGAAAATGTTTGTCATATCATAATAATGTCAGGTGCGCACGATTATATATTTTAAGATTTGTACAAGTAATAAGATATGGCGAATAATTTATTTTTGTTGCGGTCAAAGAAAACATTAAATTTAAGAATGTAGTATAAATGTGTCGATATAAAATAAAACAAATAAAATGGGGAACAACAAGTATTTATGTTTAATATAAAATGGAATAAATACATAATGTTTACTTTAATTAAATGAAACCAATTCAAGAAAAAATTAGGAATGAGTTTTAAATTGAAAAAAAATGTTTAAAATAGGATATTCTGAGGCCGAAATAAAAAAAGACATATATTACAAATCAATAGTGTGCACTTTTCCCTTTTACAAATATAATATATTTATTAAGAAAAGTTTTAGAAAAATAATAAGTTCTATTGATTTATTTATTTACCACTTTTCTCCGTCTGCTGATCCTGACTCTCCTTGACCGTATTATTATCTCCCTCTGGATCTTCAAGTTTATCATTTGGATCCTGATCACTTTCCTTCTGATCCTGGATCTGGGAAATTTGTTTCTCAAGATCATTCTGATCCTGATCCGATTCCTGTTGTTGATCGAGCCACTCAAAGGCCTGTTGAACGCAGATACTTCGACCCATTTCAGCTTCGATAAATTTGAACATCTCTTTCACACCAGATTCGTTGTCAGTAGCAACTGGAAGCTGACCTATATTATATAGAACAATAAAAAAGCAACGTAACAATTAATTTGTTTTATAAAACATTCTATTTTATAATTTTATAAATATGTATTCGCGAAAAATAACATTAACGATTGATATTATTGAACTATAAAGTAAACAAAGTCGATAAATTAAAAAGTTGTTAACATAATTTTGTCATATTTACAATTATTTTAGTCACACATACAGAATTGAAATGATGTGTAATTCAATATTCCATTATTATATTTCTGACTACAATATACTTCAAAGGGTTAACATAAAAAAAGGTATATATATAAGGGTTAAAAGTAACAGTGTTAAAAGCATTCCAAAATATTAATTTGTATCTATATTTACGTGAAATATTAATAATACTGTATTTTAAAGTAGTTTTTTGCATCTCCAGCGAAGCGATAAAATGTCAGTTAAATCATTTAAGAGAAAGTGTTATCATAGTACAGCTACAATTAGAGAAAAGTGTTCACATGAGTTAGGTATCCATGACGCTATATCAACAAACCACAATTCCAGTTATCAGCATTTATAAGCACAACGAAAATGCAACTAGTGACGAAATTATTTACTTATTTGTGAGATATACACTAAGAAAACCGAAACATTACACACTGCTCTCTGTATTCATGAAAATTAAATATAATCATGTTATTTATAATAAAAATATCATTGTCCGACTGTATTATAATCTAAGTAGCGTGTAAAATGTTGTGGAAATGTTAATCATCATTCTCTTCATTGTGAGTATTGCAGACAGCTAGCTAATATAGCTATTTAAGAACAATTTATTTTAAGAATAGTTTAAGGAGTGGTTTAAATTCGCGTCAATTTATTAACTTACTATTTACGAGTATGTTCTATTATTAATGCATTGCGTTTCCGTCTAATTCACAATTTCATTATTATTGAAAATGTCTTCAAAGAGGACTAATATACTGTCTTCATTCTTAAACAGTCAGACATTGTTTCTGTCAAGCTCTGTTCACGCTAGCATCTAGAAGTTCACTCACAGTTTTTGCAATTTAAAACGAGTGCTTTTGTAAAGCTTTTAAAACCATGATAGTACTGGACGCGCACGAAATTATCAATCTTTTCCTTCCTGTATTTCAAACCACCGTGGGACCACTAACTATTCTTATTTATTTTTGTCTGTCATTTTACAATAATAAAACAGCAAGATTTTGCCTCAGCCACCATTTAGATATCTGCTTAAAATTGCAAAAATAATAATTTACATTATAGCGTAATAAAAATTATACTTGTGAGTCAAATTTTGAGTTTATAATGAATACAATTCCTGATATTTAAAGGTTCAAAAACTCAGTTTTACACGTAAAATGGTATATTATCCACTCTCTTTCTAGTGAGCCTTTGTTTACCAAAGCGGAAATTACATTTTGACAGACGAATGCTCTGTCTGGTTGATATATTTCAGTTTTAGGGTCATACACAACTAACAAGTCTCTAGAGGAATCAACGCACTCTGAATTTCTCCAGAACTTGATTCGGCCGTTGCCTTCAAGTATTCTCTGAGATAGGGATGTTCCATGAGTTTTCTGAAATAAATATAATAATGTTTTAAATTATTTGCACTTTCTGAATTTGTCTAATAACCGTTTTTCAATTAAAGTCCACTCATTTTTGATAACAAATAAAGTAATATTAAAAAAAATTAAGATTTAAGTTTTTTATTTCCTTTTTTAGTGAATATTTAAGCGTATTTTTGATTAAACGCATATTCTTGATTAAATTAGTTACTTAGTCTATCACCAATAAATGTGCTCAAAATATACACAAAATTTACCCCACAAGGCGTTTATTAAAGAAATTACGGTTTAATCGAAAATAAAAAAACCGCATAAATAAGATAAGTAATTCGCATTTAAATATAAAATAGGAAGAAGTGATATACAGATATGTTATATAGAGATGTTCTAAAATTATGACTACCTGTTTTTTAACACTTTAAATTCTAAAACGGTTATTTATGCTAGATAATAAAAAAAATATTTGTAACTTCTAATGCTTATGTTTAAATATTATATTAACATTTACAATTCCCGAAAAAAATTCCCGGGAACATTATAGTCCATTAATTATTAACTATTTATATGTCTAATTTAGCTTGATGTTGAGTTCAGTGTATAAAAATAGCACTTATTTTTCCTTATTCCTCAAAATCAATAACCTCTGAGTAAGACTTCCAAAAGTGAGTTTCAGACAGTTTCTATGAAAGCTAAGTTATGATTAGTTAGAATGGAATCACGCACTGAGTTGAAGGTCGTTCGGAGACCTTGAACGTGAGACAGTTCCGCGTGAAGTCCACCATCTTAGTCGGCGTGTCCTGAAACAGGATCAAATGGAAGGAGTGAAACTTAACATGGTCTGCAAAGGGATTAATCTATTAACTCATCGCATATTATCAGAATAACTATGTTTCCTAACGTCGTAAAAGCAAAGCTTAAAACGTCTTAAATAAGCTGACAATAATATATCATTATATACTGTATAATAATAATAAATAAATTTCATAAGATTAGTATTTGACAAAATTAATGTTTACTTTATGTTGGTAAATAACATATATATTAAAAAAGAGTTCCGATATTAAATATTATCTGATAATATGGAAACATAAAGGGATTATGTAATTTATAAATTAACAAGATGTTCTTTTTTATAATACTCTGAAATAATTAAGAGTATTTATATATCTTTTGAAAAAGGCAAGTTTTAAAACTGAAGCTAATATTAAATGCAATACTAACAATAACAACAGTTTTATTGCGATTTCAAGTGATGGAAAGTTGTGTCTGATTAGATGACTTATTCTACAAAAACGTAAGAATTTTTGGCGTTTATTAGGTACTATATACTAACAGGTCAGTCGTTTCAGTATTATGAGCTTAGAAGTAATACAAGGTTATGGTAAATATTATCTGACATGAATCGTCACTAACATTACAGTCTCAAGATGCATTCATGATTAAAAAATTTTGATTTGTCGGTTACAACATTTTAAATGATATATTACAAAAAATGTTCAAATGTTATAAAATAAGTCTTTTAAACTTTTGTATAATAGAAATAGTTTACAGAATTTTGGTTATCCTGTAAATCCAAATATGTTTATACAATGGACGTTGCAGGAGCTGATCAAGTCACACTGCGAGAGTATAACATGAAAATGACGCTAAAGGACAAAGGGCTATAATAGGAATAATACCACAGGGCTATTAATAAGACTAATACCAAAGGACTAATAATAGGAATAATATTACAGGGGCTAATAAGTTCTATCGCAAATACGTCAAGTGCATTAATGTAGAAAATAGAGGCTATAATTAAATTTGATTTTTTTAACGCCTCTTTTACGTGATGCAGCATTGGATAATGGTTAAACTACTTCAAGTAAAACGGGCACCAAAGGACCTACCTGGTCGACACCATCTAAGGCCATTGACACAGCATCCTCGCCATCGCGCATTGTAATCACTCTCTTATGGATCTTCTCGCCCAGATCGTCTTCTGCCGTTCCACTGCTGGTATCCGGATAACAGGAGGCCATCTCTAGCAAGACACAGCCCAGAGACCAGACATCAGAGGCTGGAAGAGGTCTGGTTCCCGGATTTGGGAGCTCGGGAGCAGCGTACTTCAGTCTGTCTGGATTATATAAATATACTTACTAGAAAATTTGCATGATATGTGTTATTGTGGAGCCTGATTAAATGGATTTTTTGCACATTCGGTCTGTTTGAAATTGTATGATAACCGGGTAAGTCTTGACAGGTATCAATCATTTGTAAATGTCAGTAGAATTTTCTGCAATTTTTGAAGCGTTTTGTCAAATTTTTAAAAATAATCTTCTATATAAAAGAAATCTCGAAATGAACATAAGTTAGAGTCTAGATAAACTGTGTTCGCTTTATTGCAAAATAATTTAGGTTTAAAAAACATGTAATATTATCTTATTAAAATTAATGGTAAAGCTACAAAAATAATTTCATAATATTTATTGAGAACAAAAGTTAGTCCTAAAGTATTTTGCCTTCAATACAAAGTTTAATTATGAAATGTAAATACGGTTAAGTTGTAATTGATAATAATCTGATTAATGAACAATATTGTTTATTTTGAATCTTAGTATTGTACTCATGTACTCGTATTCAAATGTTTCTTTTATGAGACAATTTAATGCTTATTATAACTAAATTGTTCAATTTCCACTCTATGGTTAAAGTCGCTTGAACGGCGACAACTTGGGAATATCTTTTTGATATTTTTCCATCATTATTCGCTGGATTTTATATTTTTATAAATGTAATCAACATTTTGATATTTAACAAATTGAGTCCTCAGTAGGTAACTGCTGAAGGATAGACTATTTTGAGAGACACTGGAAACAGAAACTTAGCTGAACACTTGATATATGCTATACGCATTAGCAAGCCAAACATTTACTAGCAAAGTAGAATTACTAAATATTATTACCACATCTTTATTTCACATAGATAAAATAGAAACACAATGTTTCTTTTAGTCAGCTCTATTAGGCAATTATTGACAATTTTAGATAATACTATATTTACTTTACTATTGAAATTATACAACTTTATTGTATAAAATCACCCTTACCTATTATTAAGTAACTGGAGGCCCCTCTGGCAATCTCTGCAGAGATTTTAATATACTATATAATAAGTTTGCTTGATTAATCA
>JAYRBW010090803.1:0-44265 GCA_036023295.1 Invenusta paracnida
TTAATAATGTTTCATTTATTTAATATCTCTATCGAACGAGGACTAATAATAAGCTGGAATGAATGGTGATACTTATGGTAACCTTTCATAGTGGCGAAATATTATCATTTTTATTTGTGGTTTTAGGTTTTGCTTTTAGGCTGTCCCCATAATCTTTTTTTTTTACATAGCGATCTTTGTGAATAATTTACGATTTTGTTTGTTTCAGTATAAAGGTTGGCTATTTCCATAAAAGATGGATTCTAACGCCTAAACTATAACCCGTACTATCTTTATTTATCTTTAGAATTTGGCACGACTCATTCCGCTTCCAATGAATTGATGGGCCTGACAAAACCGGAGTTTCAACTCGCGAAGGTTGTGGATCCCACCGACCCTGTTGCTGCCCCTCTCATCCAATCAAAAGCCGGCAACCTTGACCTACTTAGCAGCAGTCTTCCCTGGATCTCCGTCATCCTTTGCATTCTCTCGCTCATCTCCACCTTCATTCTACTCATGATTTGCTTCTGTGTTGACCGGGCAAAGAAACATCAGCAACAGCAAGCCAAACAACCGCGAGTCAAACAGCTATCGATCCACGATGCATCAACCAATGAACGCCAATGCCTAGATAAGTCGATCGAATCAATCGGTTCTCCAAGCGATCTTGGTCAGACGCCTGTTGCTGGTAGAAACAATGCCAGGAGCGCTCTCTATGTCCAAGCTCCAGGGTCGCCAGAGTCTACTCCCTCGATGCCGATGACCCAGTTGTCTTGCGACAGTGGAGTCGCCACATTCACACGAAGTTGGTAAGCTGTCAAGCCGATAAAATCACCATTATTGTTGCTCTCTTTTGTTTTGAACACACAAAAATAAGGGTAATTTACAGTTGAATTGTATGAGTCATAATTGTGCAGCTCTATATAGTATTTTCTCTCCATTTCCCTCACTATGTCGTGTGTTATTATCAAGGAGGAAAACTTTTCTTAAGCGTAAACCTTCCTGTTTACCTCTATGGTGGTATTATGGCTGTATTTGAAGCTGTATTCATTCATCCTTAGCCGCCGTAATCTTTCCGGATCAGGGTCGATGACTAATTCGCCTGCGTACTACATGCAGGTCATTAGTGAACTTCTCCTAAGGTAGTTATCTTACTTACTACCGTGCATACCTCCCCTCTTATGCCCTTAGAATCTGGATAGCTGTCTGCTTTGTAAGTGCATTACTTTTGCCCTTAAAAGCAGAACCTAAACTTGAATGATTCCCCAATGGCTGGGTGCCCGCGGTGTTAAGGTGGTTCCCTTCTGCCGGTTTCTTTCGTTAGTTTACGTATTATATGCCCTTCTATGCAGATAAAAGTTGCTTGATTCCCGCCATTTTATAGTAACGCCTGTCGAAATTTTGGCGTATTACCGGATATCAACGGGGGGGGTAGCATAATAGAATAATAACTATAGATGCAAATTGCAGTTGTCAAATTTATATATTTCAGGTTCAAGACTCTTTTCTCCGTTTGTTACTTGATATGCCTTCTATTTAGCTTACTTTATGAAAATGATTGATTTTGTATTGATAATGTCGTAACACAATAAAAAGAAGTAACATTGTCGAGCCAAAAACTAGATTTATTGTAGAAAATTAGTCGCTACGAATGATACTAAAAACTATATTTTAATCAAATTTTTCGGAACTTAACTTAAATAAAAAATGATAACAATACTAAATGTGTCACCTAGCAGAATGTTATTTTTATGATGAAATGCAATAGAATTGAATGTACAAATTGGTTATCAGTCTTATTATAATTAAAGCTAACCACTCTGTGTGAAATGTTTGATGCAAATAATTTCGGCTAAGTCCGTATACATATTTTTGTGTATTTCTGTGGTACATACTTTGACCGTCTTCTTAGTAAGCTTTCGATTCTGTTCCTGTTCTTACATTATAGCTTTTGCTGCTTGTAGTTGTTGCGTTGACTGATCCGATTGTCTTCTAATCTTTGAATTGATGAAACGATTTAAGCACCTTATCACACGGCACGCGTGCACCCTCTTGATTTATTACAGCGAAGATTTTCTCCCCTAACATGAACATATCCCATTTCTAATGCCAACGATGGCGCCAGCTGTTTCTCTTTAAACTGAAATATGGAATTTCTTTCAGCTAAAAGTTATGTTTGCGTTTTTAATCAAATTTCCTTCGGTAATTTAGTTTTTATTGTTCGCGATGACCTAAATAGATTATTCTTATAACTATTTTTTCTCCAAATTTCTCCGTTGAGTCGTATTTTTTATTCGTTTCTGTTTTATTCAATAGTAATTAAAAGCGATTCAAATGTTTGCCTCTCTGTGTAACTGTGTACATTTAGGCTGGTTGATGTTGTTCCAATTCATTAGCGATTCCATTTAGTGCTGTCAGATTGCAACGACGGGTATTGCGTAGACTGGTGCATATCTTTTTTATATA
Source organism: Invenusta paracnida (assembly GCA_036023295.1). NCBI lineage: Eukaryota > Metazoa > Platyhelminthes > Proseriata > Coelogynoporidae > Invenusta > Invenusta paracnida. Next base: position 2,446 of record JAYRBW010090803.1, read on the forward strand.
CTGAAACATCAAAAATTATGTCACTGTCGTTGTTGCATTATCCACACGTTACCTCAACAGACAGCCCGAATGATTTAATCAGTTTTATTGTTAATTTACTCTTCTCTTTAATTTCGTATATATTGTTTATCTAGTTTGTCAAGGCATATTGGAAATATCCGAAAAAAGTATCGAAAAAACTATTTTCTAGGTATGGCATATTTGATTACCCCAAATTATGTTTTTTGTTATACTGATCGCCAATATAATGGCTGGGCTAGAAGGGGTGAAAACTGCAATTTTTCTATTTGTATTCGTTTCACAATTTAGACTGTCGGCCATCTTGGATTTTGTCAGTTTTTTAATCCTTCACTGTTTTACATGTAAAGTATTAGGGTGGTATTCAGCAGTTTCTGAATAAATAAATGAGTCTAGTGCAGCCTTCGATGACTTTTGGAAACAATCGTTTATTATTATTTCAGTTAACTTCCCGAGCAGCAGCTCATGTTTACCGAAAGGGGTCGTGACTTACTGTTTTCTAATATTTCGGCCAGATTGCGCTGTGCCTATGTTTCTCCCCTGGCAATATGGTCGACGTAGCTTGGATGTCACACTCTGGAAGTGGGTTTGTGCGAAGCCCAGATTTATAGTGTTAGAACTGCAGCCTCTGTTGTACAAATAATCAGTGATTCCCAATTTGTCATGTTTACACAGACTATGACTTTGTAATAACACTATCGCATAGCTATTATTTATTTCTAGTATTAAACTGTAATTATTTCAACACATTGAATTATTTCCCCCATAGGCTGCTGACATTATTTGTGCCGATAAATTATACTGTTTTTTATAGTTAACTGCAAAGCGATAACATTTTCGGAATATTGCGCAAAGGTTCATTGCAGTGTATTTGTGCTGTGAAAACTGTTTTAACACTGTTATAGCGTCTCTCAGTTAAGTTACCTTATAAGACACCGTAGTCTGTCTAGTATGAGTTGGTCTGAATAGCCCTCACTGCTACTTCCATAACGTTTTAGAACTCTTGCTGTAGCTTCTACCATCTGCTTGTTATTAACTGGCGCGCGCGAGAATTAGAGAAGCAAATATAAGAAAGGAGACATCGTTGAGGGAGCTGGAATCCCTTCCATTCTTTCGTAAGAAGAGAGACACTAGAGTTAAAAGTGAGATTTTTAAAGGCCCAGTGTCGATTGACACTTAATTTAATTAAGCCAGGATGCTTGCTTTGATTTTAGAGAAACGTTTGGGCTGTCGAGACATACTTATCACCTTGAATCACTTCCCTACTGATGCACTTTAAATGTTTGAGTGTTTTAGTATGTAAGGACCGTTTCTAAAATATTGTATATCATGAAAGACTTTCAGTGAATCAGTGAATCGACGCAATTCACAAAACAAGAGACGCAGTTCGTCACGGAAAAGTAATTTGTACCACCAAATATTGCTTGATTGATTCATTGAAATGTTATCATCGATGTCTTGTTGTGACTATATATAACATATACAATATATACGCCAACTTCAAGGCAGACCAATATTACTAGATGTATGATTGTGTGGGCAACTCATCATAGACTTTGCCTACTGGCTAACTGACACACACATACTAAAGGGTACTACTACTATGCTGGTGTAGCCATTCTACATACATTCTACACTGTTGTATCTAATGTAATATTATGTCTACTATAGTATGTATAATATATGTAAATTGTTCCCCTCATTTATGCATTGAATATTATTACAGTGTTTTTTATGCGTGGGCTTCTGCGTAGGTAATAGTATATATTTAATCTGAAGGGGCTGTAGTACATAAGAGGATCTTATAATATATGAATGGATGAATCCACTTAGTAGCATAGTATAGTCGACCGTAGATATTGATGCTCGAAACCAAGCTATAAAGTATATTAATATCTCCCAAAAATAGGCTAGTCATGACAAAGGCTATGCATTTATTGTCAAAGGCTTAATATATACGGTATAAATTGCACTGTCATTTACTAATGTGTCTTTGAAATAAGATTTTACCACGGTGTACATTTCCCGAGAAGCTTATTTATCGTTGTTGCATAATAATTGAATGCTATCTTTATCAGCTCAAAATGAGCAACTTCGCTAATTAATCGAGCCAGACACAGGATGATTAATTGAAGTAGAGTTATCTTATCTTGTAAATGCAGTTGGCATACTTGCTGGACAACCTTCGTTAGGGTAAGCATAATGTATGACTACTCTGCACTGTCTTTATAATTTAACCGATATATTTTCTTACACAGTCAACTTAAAGGTTTTCAGTTTCCATCAAATAAGTTTCATTGTTTGAACGGCTTTTTTTGGATGAGACTTTTGCGTTGTCTTTGTGTCTTTAATCTGGACCTGTTTATCGACGTGTGAATTTGGTACATGGACATGCGAAAATGATGATCTTTTATTTTTTGTGTTTAACATCAGAATCTGTGCAAAAATTTACAACTTTGGTGTAGAATTATTTAGAATTATTATTATGGATTGTTTTAAAATAGTTTCTCATTGATAAAACTAGGATACGCATAATTTTATTTTATTACACTATAGAAGTTGTGAGTTCCTTTCCTTTGCAGATATATTAATAGAATACACTAACTGCCATCGGATAACATAATTTATATATTATGCTTAGTTTTACGCTTTTGACCTTCATTGTTTTATTACCCTTCCCCCTATATAATCACGTGGTGTGTTCCTTCAATATTTATAAAACAGTGAAAGCTGAAAGAGATTTTTTTAACCTTGAGGCATTCTTGAAATAAATTGGGTACTTTCTCTGCATAATTCATAGAGATACTGTTAAGTTTATTGAATGCGTATAGGAAACGCCCTCAAGCGCAGACCTATAAGTGGTTATAGTTGTTAGAGAAAACAAATAAGATTGCCTCATTAATTGCACATTTTATTACTTTCCCAATTGCATAATGTGCTGCGAATTGGGAAATTTAGGTCAACTGACGTATAATTATTGTCCAACAAAAAAGCCTAATCAACCATTTGACAATACGACCGCCGCTCCATATTATACTTAAAGACATTTTTTGAAACATATTATTTATATCCAGGTTACGTTGATATAGCCGAGATATTTTTATTCATATTTACACAAGTGACGTTTTGTCAACAAGCTTGAACTGTACCTTGAATGTTTATGTAATCACATGACGTGGAAAGTGATTTCAATCGCATACGATTAGGAATCAATATATTTTTTAAATAGAATAATGAGATTTTCTGTTCAGTTGTGTTACTTACTATAAAATGAACGGTATTTTATGAAATGTATATTATTCAATCCTGTATATGACCATGATGAATCGTACATGTGTATATGTATTTTCGGAGGAACTGATTTAGATTGTAATTCCATATCTTTATTGATTAATTGCCCATATTTTCCACGTGATCACTTGTATACTTACTTCTCGGTCACTGTATTTGAGATTGTGGCATCGCAGGAAAGCACTTTATTTTCTTTTTTCCTCACGATATTTTCTTTCTGGTGTATATATTACGCCGTGTAGTATATCTATGCTAGGTTGATTTCAAACTGGCCTGGGTAAACAAGGTTAACTGTCTTGTGGCTTACACTTTCTAGGTAATATTATGGCTTATATATTGTAAGTAATTCACCTGTTTGGTATGATAATATTGTTTTCCCAATGCAACTAAGCGCAGCTGTCTTCACATTGTAGAGGGGGGGGGGTATAGATAATAAGATGCTATAAATAGCCTCTCTCCCCTTTTCATTCTCTGAAGGAATCACGTGACGTCAGGGTAAGTAAGTAGGTAAGACGTGGCTGTCTCAGTTGAGAAATACTCACGGTGACTCTTTATTATATCGATGCTTGAAGACGTATTGTGAGTCGTGTTCTTGCTGACTATATACACAATGCGGGCGGGACTACGCCATTCAATTGATGGCTGCTTATTTGAAGTTAGTTAGTCATGGTACCTATCACACTGTACACTCTATCTATTTTGGTGTAGGCCGGCCGTTCGTCAGGCTCGCTAGTCAGTGAGTAGACATCCGCTAACACCCCGATACATTCGGATACTCAAAGCTGTAACGTCTACTACAGTTTTATCCATCGCAAATGTTACTCGCCGTAGAAACTCAATACCCATGTTGTGTAAGTAATGTCTTACATTAGGTCTACTAACTGCGGAAATTCGAAACATTCTTAGACATATGTAGATAGTATAGCCTAGTTTTAAATTGTAGGTAATTTAAGATACCACATGACAGCACGTGATGCAGTATTGTAAGTTTCGTAACAATACCCTTTTACAATGGGGTAATAATTAACCTATCCACGTATCTTTATACATTATAGCAAAAATGTAATGTGGGCTTATTGTTTCGTAAATTTTTCTATATATCTGTTGTGATTCTAACTGCCTAATATTTATTTGTATTGATCAACATTTGAGGACTCTATGTTGTGATCTAAACAATGGAACATTGTTCTAAGCAATTATTGTTACATATATCTCTATAGATAATAATTACATTTATTGGGATACACATAGCCCTGATATTATAATCTGAGGTTGATGATCTAATTCGTAGCTATGGTAACTATCTGTTTTAACATTGGCTATTGTCGAATATTCCACTGCATTCTTTTCAAACTGAGGCAGTTTATTTTTAGTTGTTCATGTGGTTAACTTTTTTTCTCGTTTTTTTTGTGAAGAAATTGGATGCATCGTAATGTTGACTTAGGTTTCGCTAAGTTTCAGTTTACTGTTAAAATTATTTCGTTAATTAGCATCGCGTCTTACATTTCTGAAATACTTTTCGAGTTAAGGTAATGCGAGTTGACTGTAATCCATTAACGCTGAGCTCATCTCGACTAGAATATTTTGAAATGGCAGTCTTAGAAACTTAGTTTAGTAATGCAAATTATAATTTGAAGAAAATGAAATGCGAGTGATGTCAAAAATATTTTATGTTTTGTTTTGAGGAACAATTGGATATTTAATCTTATATTTGGTAGTTATATGTAGAGTTAGAATCTGTACTGGATCACCCTTTTCTTTGAAAATGCTCTTTTTCTCTTTACTTTTAGGCAATATAGGCAAACATAGGTACTACTGTGCCTTTTCAGTAATATACACAGAATGTGTGTTTATTGAAAAAAAGTGTTCTGTGTTGAATGATATATATACGTTTAGCAAATAAATCCTTCGTTGTCAGTGTAAACAAAATATGATAGAGCGAGTGTATAGTGTGAATCTTCGATATATACTATAAAATTCTAAATTTCTGCCTTCAGCACCCACCATACGTGAATGCAAATATTGCGGGCAGATATGTATAATATAGCTTTAATAGCATGAAAATATTCTACCGTTTATGGTATAGTATATCCCCAACCAGGTAGATGCGCATATAGAGATGTTAGATGAGGCTATAGAAAGAGAAACAGAATGTCGCACGTGATTTATGAATAGTACGTGTTGATTGCCCAATTTGACTTTATTGCCCGTATTACCTTGTCGTTTAATGGCACATTTTCAATTATATCACGCGAGTTCTGACTTGTTATTCTCGTGCAGTTATGTAACAACAAACAGCTTTCATACTTTGTAATGGTCTCTGACCTTATTTTATTATATTTGATTTTCTTTGATTTAATATTTTATAAGTAATATATTAAAATTGCATGAATTTTGTCAACTCTGGGAGAAAATAATGCTTCCTTTAATCTCGTCTTGAAAAGACAATTATTATATTAATGTTATAGTCTTAAATTCATGAATATCGGTTATTTTACTTCAGTTAAGTTCAACTGCGCTTCGGTTTTGTGTATTGATTTCAATTTGTGATATAAAGGGGTTATATTGCACTAACATATACCTACTATTTGTTGCTATTGCTCTTCGGTTGAAATATTACTTGGGGGGGGGGGGGGGGTAAAGCCGGAGGGAAAAAAAGGCTGTTAAATTGTAGTGATCGAATACGTACCATTGCACTGTAAAGTTAATCAGTAAGTTATTTCTGAAGTAATGCTGCAAGTTGCGGTCATTCTCAATCTAAACTGATTGCATTTTCTCACGCCGCTCCTCTATAGTGTTGTCCTGCATTGTTATAAGGGCGCCCCTATTCCCCGCCCTACCCTACAGTGTGTCTACACAGTCCTTGCTATGTTCCGTTTGTGTAGTAGTGAGAGTAGGTATGTGTGCTGCCATCATTCGATATTTTACAGTCTGCCTCTGTGTGATTAATCTGATTTCCGTTGCAGCTTCCTGCGTCCCCTCTTATTTGTAGAACGTCTTGTTGTCTATAACACTGTATTTCGGAGTTTTCAGATCTGGACTCTCTCTATAGCCTCCGTCAGAAAGACTCCTCTGTCTCCGCAGTAGTGTCAAAGAGGTTAAACAATTCGTTATGCCTCCACATCTATTGCTCCCTCTCTCCCTCTCTCTCGGTATCCTGAGTTTGATGCTAGAGCATTCGCGCTTTCCGCTTTCTATTTCCTGGGGACAGTTGATGTTAAATATTGGTTATACAGCCTGGCCTCTTGCTCTATATTATAATCCTGACAATGTGATGCGGTGCTAACTTGCATTCCGTCGTTCAAGGGAAAATCAGGTGCTGCTTACTCATTTTGGGTGATTCCCTCTCCTCTCCTTGCTTTGGATATGTGTATATATGAGTAATCAATTTTAAGCAATCCCCCCTGACTAGGAGTTTTGGCGCCGCACCACTTTCTGAGCTCCCCAATTGACTCACTTTACAATCTTAAGAAAATTGGGGAATCTTGCGTTCTTTTCATTTATACAAATTCTAGGCATCACTCATTCGTATATTATTTTCCTCTACGTTATACCTTTTTTTTAATTCTTGAAAATGGTTCGCTCACCAGTAAACTGTATTAAGAGCTAAAATACCAAATCTCTGCTTGATTGCTTGATATACCTATATCTGTGTATATATCAGCTCTAAGTACAAATTGGTATACCAAGAGATTGAGGCGAAGGCTTTCCAACTAATTGCTTGGAAGCTCTCAGGCTTTTTGATGAATGCGTTTCCTTTCCTCTCTGTATGTATCTCTTTATACAGCTAGCTTTTATAAACTTGACTCTCGATATTATACCATGTGTAGAATAAGTTTGGTATGTATACAGACCAGTTAAGGATATATAGATTCCACACTATAATTATGTGATTTGTTTTCTTCTCATTTGAACTGTAACTCGTCTCGAAAAGAAAAAAACGTGATTCCTTGAAGGCCACGACTTTGTTGTTATTCCACAGTTAAGTAGATATCTTTGTAGTGTAGCCTATTTTTTTTTTAATTAGGTAGGCATATAATGTAATTTCACGCATACTTTATTCCATTCCACCTTCAGTTTAAATGTTTTATGGCCAAACATGTGATCATTTTTTACAAACAGTACATTTCACTCTAACAACACAGTGAGATGGGGAAATTCCTGCAAAACTATGCGGTTTTAAATGAGGCGTATTTATTTATCTGCATAGTCGTAAACTTCACAGGTATAATAGATTTGGCATGTGTTTCTCTTTCTCTGACATTTTGTTTTGATGCCCGGGTTCGTATTCCTGTCTATTTGGCATATACTTACTTCTTTCTGGCTGCGAACCCAAATTCCTTTGCTAGATTTCACCCTTTAAACGTGTTGGAGGCTCCATTTCTTCGATTAATACAATTAGCCTGATGAATAAAGCCTGCTGGTTGTTTTCATTTGGGCAGACGTAAAGAAGGAAGTTGTATACTTAAAATGCAGTGAAATCTGTATACGTACTATCGTGTGTGTTTATAACGTTTTATACCTTATATGCTTAATTATAAATTCATTTTGTAATTTTGATAACATTTAAATGCTAACTTTGACATATTTTTGGGGTCTTCTGTGCGATGTCATTTGATAGATATTTTATTTTAAACATTGAAGATATCTTTCATTTGACGCCTTTCGACTATCTTGTCTGGACTATATTTTAGTCAATTTTATCTATTAGGTACTTTAATTTTAACATTTTGATTAATCATTCGAGATGTACATATTGCAATACATTAAATGTCACCCCTAAGAAAGATAAATATTTTCTCAGTATGAAAATTTTAAAGAAATTTTATAATCTTTTTACTTTTTTAATATTTCTAAGAGAGCAAATATTTTAGATTTTTATTATCGAAAAAGAGCGTCACGTTTTAATGTATATTGGAAATCCTATTTAATTCAAAAATTTAAATCCAGTATTTTTCAGAAACTCACGCACCTTACTACTTTTGTTCTGCCCTTTTCTCTTATCCGTCACAGCTCTTTGACGACAGGTAATCGAAGTCACCGACTCCCAGCCTCCTGGTTCCCCTGGCTCGTGGACAAGATACGTCCCTCCAACAGCGGAGATTCTGAGGGCGGTGGAAGCAATACTGGCAAGCTCTCGAGAAAGGGGAAACAGCAGTTGAAGCAGCGTCTGTCGAGAAGTGCGGCTGATACACTGGTTGCTGCAGCCGTTGAAGATTATCAGGTAAAATACCGACGTTGTTATTATTAGAAATTTAAAATTTTTTATACTGGTTTACTTTCTTTTACATTATATATAATATAATCTTTAGAACCGATTCGCTTGTTTGTCATAACATTTTTTTAGAAAGTTGATTTCTCTAAAATATATATAAAACATAATGCTCGTACTTTATTTCGTGTCATGCAAGATATACCTACAGGCATTAGTAATTCATTTCTTTTCTTATATTATATAGTGTACTTGGACATAAATGTATTTTTCAGTTGATTTAAAGAAGAATATTGTGGAATATATTATTATAAAATATATATTGCTTCTTCATTATTTGAAACAAACAAATTAGTTATTTAAACTGCAATAAAATCACCATGTTGAGTGTTGCGCGTATGACTTTTGTGGCTGAACTTGTCTAACTGGTATATATTGCTTTAGCTGGGTATTTATGTGTGCAAAATCAAGTTAGTAGTGATTTTCCAGCTAATATGACATTGTAAATGAATATTGATTGTTTCCCTACTCGCCTGGAAGCTGTAAAATGATTTTGGAGAAATGAGGCCATTTGTATCTTACTTATAATGATAATAGATGTGATTCAAGGAGGGTTTAGGGTAATTCTCTTTTACCCAATCTGTTATTTATGCGCCTTTTAATTTGGAATATTAGTATGCCTTCCTTTACTAATGGAAGCTGTTTAATTCAGAAATAATGGGGATCTGTGGAATATAGTAGCGTCCTTTTTCCTCTACTCTGAAGGCTTGGTGCACACTGTGTCACAGCTAGGCTGGGGAGGTACGTTTTCTCATTAAATTCACGTTCAATGTGGGGGGTTGCGATCCTATCACAACGAAGACCCAGCTTTCATTAACGCATTAACTCGTAAAGTTTCTGTTTAGGATATTATAATAGGTACAGTAATATTGTGACACAATTTCGGCAGACGTTCCACAGATGAATTCCTTTTCCAGAAGGACATTACTAGTATGATGTTGCTCTCTCTCTCTCTACCTTCACTTCAGCGTAAAACGAAATGAACTGGTCAAGCGAGTTTCAGTGTGAAAATTGTTTCCCAGATGAGGATATGCGTCTAGTGGTGTTAATTAAAATAGCCCGTTTTCCTAATTTGCTTTGCACGTTTTTCTTATATTCCATCCTCTTCCTTGTGAGAGCTTAAAATTACTCACCCCATTTTGTAATTTCTGATATTTATTCCTCATCTTTAAGATTTTGTTACGCGTCAAATTGTGCTTTTTTACCAGTTAGCGGTCTACTGTTTCTTTTAAAAATAAGTAATTCTACATTGTGCGAGGGAAGCAGTAAAGGACACTAACTTCCTTTCAAACTGAAACTTTTTTTAGCTTTGTTTACTTTAGAAATAGTAAAAAAAGGGGGCTACAGCATGATCTCTGATTCTGAGATTTCCTCGTCGAAAGGGGGGATGCAAACGCAAGCCAAAACATGTGTGTAAGTACGAGTTTATTTTCAGAGATGTAAAAACAAGTATGACATGTTTATCTATTACAGCTCCGCGCTCCACCATTCTGTCATTATGTAATCCACTCAGTTTGGAGCCAGAACTCTGCTCTTGTCATTTATCACTTATCTGTCATGCTGCCAACTCTTGCATAATAATCAGCACTATGTGTCATTTGTAATAGTCTCTCGTTTCCACTCTGCTGTGGAGACATTCCCACAGATGATGACACGTCGATTATGTAACTTGTTGACCAAAACTTGTGCCAACGTTTGAGTGATGCCCAATTTACATGTGTCTTGCATATTGCCTTCTAATATGCCTGTCTGTTTCGTCGAACTGAGGCAAAGTTGGTTTACAATTTATTACTGGAATTAGCTAACTCTGGTGACCTGTCTGTATACATAAAAAGCATCCATTTGGGAGCTCTTTAATAAACACGCAAAGGCTTTAGTCATGTCGTCAGAGTGTTTACATCCTAATGATAATGGCCTCTGCAATTGTACATTATACATAGATTTATTGTAATTGACAGAAAGCCAGTAGTTTTAGTTTGTCGCATAAAGCTGATTTTACAATCCCTCCTTCCGTCTCAAAAAAGAAGAAAATACAGCAAAACTTGAAATATGAATTAATGGAACTATATTTAGTATGTTACATAGTTTGTAACTGTCATTTTTTCCTCCATGTAAGAATCGTCTTGGCTCCTTCATGTCTCCAATTTCAATATTGACAGCAAACGTTTACTAAGTAGGTAAGTATCGATATTATTACTAGGGGGGGGGGAGGGGGTGGTTCTTCCATTTTTTTTGGTATCAAGTGGTGTTTTGTCTGCAACAAACTGAGAAGATGTCCATCTGCTTTTCAGAGCTCGCTAACTAATCTGTCAATCTAAGAAACAGGCAAGAAGCCTTCTGAAATTGAGCCATATCGCTTTGATACAGCTGCTCATTTTCAGTTTTTAATACCCTTCAATCAACATAATCTACAGCTTTCAGCTTCTATCGTTGCATAACAATATGGCTGCAGTTGTGTCTTGTAATTGATAGCTATCTCATTATTTTTATTGAAACAAATACGAAATATCTGCGATGCGGATGAATTCACATGATTGGCTAATTAGGAACTCTATGCTTTTACGGCCCTATTTCCGTGCATTTTAATAAAGTGCAATAATAACAGAGTCCTCCAGATTATTTTAGAAGGAAGGGGTCTTATATTTGTATTACTTTAACCTAGCCATTATACTCGCATACGCTATTACGTGTTCTCTGTACCCGATTATTGTTTTGCAATACATTTACTATACGTTTTCTGTTTTAAAGGTTTTCTATCCCAAATTTACACTAATCATAGTTAGTATTGTATACTGCATTGTCCCTATGATATATTATATCAGCCGCCTTTCAAGTCTTCTGATTTCGATGGCGGAAACTGCCAAACACGGTCGGGGTGTTATTTCCGGTAGAATGTTAGTTTATAGCTCTCGTAATGGCCTCCTTGAAATAACTCAGTCTCTTTCAATCCTCCTATATCTTTATTGCGGTATACTGAGGATGTAAATTTACTGGCTGAAGTGTTGCTAGATGACCACTTAGAACAATGACTCAGACTCTTCTTCATTCCTTTTCAAAGTGGGAAAATGTGAAGTGGTGAAGTGGGCTCTGTATACAGAGGAATTTCAAGAAGTATGTATTATGCGCGTATAGATGGTGAACATTATGTAACGTTTATGATTTTTAAATATTTCACAATATAAAATGGTGGTCGTATATCTGTTTTAGACTGCAGGCTAGCAATACTGATATTGTAACATTTTGTTTTTTATAATGCCTGAATCGACAACCGTTTTTGGTGGACTTGATGTGTAGAAATTGGCTGGGTGTATATCTCTAATTTTAGACTTGAATCAGGTCTGGCGGATCGTATATACTTGTACAGTTGAAGTTGCAGTCATATGTTATTGTTTTGGCGAAGAAGAGTAATATTCTATCTAACTTATCTAATCTGATAAGTTTAGGGGCCTGGCAAAACTTCCCCCAATGACTCATAGAATTGTGTTCAACCATCCAAACTTTCAGGGGTGTATTATTTATTGTTAAAAATGGGGAGAAACACAACATGTTGTTATTATTATTTCGCAATACTATTTTAAACCTGATTGTAGTTTTGTATTAAAATTTATTATAAATTGGCCTTTTAAGTAGACTGATATATTTATCATTTCTATTAAGGTATTATTCGGATCATTCTTAACATGAGAGCTTTCGAACGATGGAACTATTATCGGTGTAAATTGTTCCTGTCAGTCCTGCGACGGGTCTTGTAGAATAGATTTGAATGAGTCATCTGGAGAATGCTGGGGTTTGGTGCTTTCATAATATATGTATTCTCCTTAAGGGTTCTACTAATATACCTTAGTTCACTTGTAACATTAAGTCGATAATAAACTCTACTCTCCTAAAGAGTTAATGGCGGAAATCTTGCTTCTCTTTGTGAATGTCGGGGCTGGATTGTCGTCTATAAGCAGCTGTTTGAGATAACTCTTTTCCTACTTTTTCTATATTCGTCAGCCTACTGTTAACCTTTGAAACTACTGAAGTTTTATTGTTTTATCGTGTACATACATTGTGGCAATAAATTATAATTTTGTTGAACTGCGCTTTACGTTATAGTATTTAGTAAGTATCGATTTTCATGTTGTACACATTTGTTTCTTTCTGGGTCGTTCGTGATTTTTAGTTTTTGTAGCAAATTATATTATCTCGTTATTTTTATCAAAACTACATTTAGCAAAAAATTGGCTCCAGAATTTTTATTTAAAACGAAATGAAATAACTATCCTAAGCTATAAAAGTTTACTAGTAAGATAGATTTCCGTAATGTATGAATATCATAAAATCTGGCATTTTAACCTAAAAACTTATCTAACAGCCCCATTCTAAGGACCTTATGGTCTTGTTTATAATTACAATCTACTCAAATAGAAATAGAATCCGAGATTTTATAGTAAATAAATCATTCTGGTGATGGTGCCACAAGCTCTTACATGCGTGACTGCATTATCTTGCGCTCCGCCCATTTCATTGATATAAATACTCCCCCTTGGGGTCACCGTGTTGGAGGTCTTCTCAACTATATCCTGGAGTGAAATAAATAAACACACACACAGAATACTACCTATACTCGAAGATACGCAATATGTTTCCAACTAAATAACTTATCTGGTCGGATTTACACACATTTGAATGTTACCATGGGGACCCATTTTTCTCATTGAACGAATGTGTCTTTCTTATATATATATACAATATACTGAATATAGAAGAGGGGTTGTTCCCCAGTCTTTGTCTAGACTTTGGTCCTCTCCCATCCTCCAGGAAAGCTTTTAGTTTATACATATATTCGCGTCCCCAAGTGGTCAAAAGGTAGACAGTAACTTCTGGTTTAGGGCTCTGTATTCTCTCTCTCTAATTCTCTTCCCCCCGTGCCTTATCCTGGGCCTGAATCAATATTTCATGTGAGAAAGGATGATAAATCACCTCTTCATTCTTTATCTGGCTATTCTCTCCAATGTATGTCTTTGCTCTCCAGCTTTAATAGCTGTTCCTGTCTTTCCGTTATCATGTATCCCGTCCTCCGTGTCAAATCAATTCGAAAATACAGTCTCGAACTGTTTAATTATTTAGTTTGATTTGTATGTATTCCAGCAAAAAACGCACAAAATACCTACTGATTTACGTGTCATGGGATGATTGCTAGGATTCCTATCTTGTGATTTCCCAATTCGAGCCTAACTGATTGATACTGATTATATGTTAATGAAATTATTGCTGACAATGAATGTGATTTCAATAAATTACACATGAGCCTCCCAGGGGCCAATATTCGAGTCTCAGAGGCGCATAGAACAACCTGAAAATTAATTATTTCCACTTTCTATTCCTTGTGCGATAAGTTATATATAGTTACTCAGCATTGCTTGTGCAGTTTTCTGTGTAAATTTATTTCTAGAGTGGTAATAACTTGTTTTCCTACACCTAGAAGGAGTCATGGATATTCAATTTTTATTTTGTTTAAATATGAATGTTTATAAGCTTGATTAATATCTGATTTACTTTTTGCTACTTCCCTTTTTCGAACATAAAAATAGGTCTTTATTCTTTCTCGAGACATTCTTGTTTTGAACGGATATATTAATGAAAACACTAAGAAAGATCGTGCAATTCTGTGACTCCTGCCTCATAAATAACCCAGTCTTTGGCTATATTTCTTTGCATTTCAGTTTTCTGACACATAACTCGGGCACGTTCGCATTCGAATAAAGGGCTAGCACAAACAATAAATAAGAGCGTTCGTCGTCGTGCTTTAGAATTATTGCCCTATTATGGGCCTCCGTCTATAATTCCAATGGTCATTTTATCGCTATATCAGAATGTCCCACTCTGCATATTGGTATCTAACATGATAGCAGTCAGTGTGGTGGTCAGTGTTATTTACTCGCCATTATTGAACAGTATAAGGGAAAAACAAGTTGCAGTCGGTTGGATGCATTAATCCACTTTTATGGGAGTTTAAGGACGATCAAGTTGGGTCCTCGATGTAAACTAAGACGACGACGAGTAGATACCCTACTTCTTCGTTGGCGCCGTTAGAGTATATTCCCCTGTATGGCCATTGGGGCTATTATAAGCGCTATCTATCCCGCATATGCTATTTCCATCGATGTATAAACACACTAGGTATTAGATTCATTGACGTCGCCATTAATGAGTTTCAACGTGGTCTTGTTGGCTCCAGTTAAATGCGTCTCATCTTTCTTTTTGTAGAAATTAGTGTTTTTTGGGGATTTAATGCTTGAACGTATACTTTATAATAATAACATGGATGACGCAAAATTGCTAGAAAATATACGTTTGTAGTGTTGCATACAAGAAATAAGACAATTTAATGCGACACAGCTGCAAATAATTTTTTGGCGTTCTGATTTAATACAGTTGGCAAGAATTATTTTAAAATTTGGTGTAGCATATGTGAAATTGTATCTTTACTGTAATTCAATATGGACACAAGCTTGCATTCCAATTATCTGTTGAATCTGTCAAAATATGATCTGGTATCATTTTATGTCACTATACGTGTAGGCCTTCCATTATATACTAAACTTTTGCCTTAATAAAGTCAATTTTATCTTTTTAATATATTGTAAAATTGACTATCTAGCTATTTTTCTTAAAATTTTAATTGTGAATTGTATTATGTATCTCCTCTTCTGAGGCTGAAGGACTACGCCATTGGCATTATCCTCTCTATTGGTATGAATAGGCCCCGTCACTTTATTACTCTGTTCTTTGACCAGTTTCCTCTTTTATGACAACCATTTCGTGTTGTTCCGCTTATTCTGCTCCTCATAATATAGCCCCGCGACTCATTTTCATTTTAAACCCCTCTTTTATTATTATGAAGTATGCTCAATAGATGATGTATATGTTTGACGAAACAGACCAACGAAAATTCATATATAAACATTGTTAAACTACGAATTTTGCTTTGGTTAAAATCAACATAAATGCATATATATATATGTGTTTAGTCTAATCATGTCCGTTTATTAAATTGAAAGGGAATTCAACTTGACAGTTTAAAGGAACTCCCCAAATCTGTTTCTTCCGTTCAGCCCTAATCATTTGAAAGAAACCCTGTGATTCATTTAACTAATTTTGACGCGTCCTCAGGCGGTTATGTAATTAATTGGAGTTTACATTTTATATCTTTGGTGGCGCGTGCGATTAACGATGTGTTTAGAATATACAAGTCAGAAATTTTGCCTAATTGCCAAAAAAAAGAATCTGTGACATTAACCCGGTTATAAACTTCAAATATATACCTGCATGACCTATGTATAGCTTCTTATCTTATCTATTATCAAGAAATAGTTTTGGCTTTTTGGCTTTTTTTGAGTGGAAAATTGTATAACTGAGGATTTAGAAAATGGTATTTTTACACAAAAAAATCTAGAAGTGGCCTGTAATCGTCATTTTGGGTTCCATAAGTTTTGCCACATACTGAGTGTACTTTTATTTTTGTTTCAAAGGCATAATGGGATAACCTGTTATGTATATATATTTAGAAGAATATACTGACACCATTGATATAAACACGCTTTTGGGGTGACGTGCATAATGTGAAGTTGGATCCTGTATATACATGTAGCGAAAATGGGATGATTACCGGTGCCTGCAAAGTCAAGCTACTCTATATATACAGTGCCAAACGGTGGTAATCAAACTACAGTCAGTGATAGTTTGCCAAAATACGGGCATGACCATCGCACATTTCGTGTATATACAGGTACTGTGTGTTAGCTTGTGTTATCTGTTGGCTTCAAGGTTGTACTGTGCATTCTGGGCAGTGAGCGAGACATTTACCTTAAGCCTGGGGCGGATCAACAGAAAGGGGATTTCCTATCTGATCCACACGAGGCAGTAGCACAACCTCCACGGTATATAAGATCAGAATTAGCTCCCCTTTCCTCAGGAAATGTGGCATTTTAGGATTCCCCCTGCGGCTCGAAGGTGGCTGTCCCTCCTCTCCCAACAATCCTTCCCTCTATTTAGCGGTGTGTATTCCCTCTTCCATGGTGACTTGTTGTCCGAGTCAGTTACTGACTTTACAATGATCTGCAGTGAAAACCCTCCCACGCTTTAGACATATATTTGCCCTCCCTCGATGCCTCACTTCTTCTTACTTCGCTCTCTCACCGACTAACTTGGCATACAAGTTGAACCACAAAAAAGTTTCAACTTATATAAAATTTCATTTTAGACTTTGTATATTGTTCTGAAAATTATGTTTTAGTATCAATTGATTAGATTAGATTGCTTGGTGGTTTTTAATTTAGAATTTAGATTTTTTTCGACTATAATGATTAAGCATTCAACTTCTAAATAAACAACTTGTCAAATTTGAGTGATCTAAATATGTCGAGTGTTATCAAAAGTTTGAGATAAGCCCAGTTTATTCTCCAAATTATTATTTTTCTTCTTATTAAGTATATATTTATAGATCAACGTAACTATATTTATAATTTAAAAAGCGTTCATATAGTTTTGAATATAAAAGCTCTATCTAATCAATCCTGATTTAATGGACCAAACAAAAGGGGAACGTTGGAACTAATTGAATCGTTCCCCCCTGGTGATTATTTATGCGATGCGAGTCTATTTTTCGTAAATTGAATCTATTTTAGCTCTAATTATTCCTTTATTCGTCGTGAATTTGTATCAACTATAATAAGTATAATTTGTGCATAAATTCAAAGTTTTATTTCCTAACTTTTTTTGCCTGTTGTTTTGTTGTGAACGTTCGTATAATATATATCTTATACAATAAAGTTATTCGTTGAATGCGTTCGCGTTAGCTGTACTATACAAACAAAGCATGACCACTGCAGTGAAGTCTCTATATTGTACAAAATGTTTGTACTGTATAGGTATACATATTATTTGTTTAACCACAAAAGCATTTTTCATGGTTGGAATAGACAAAAAGAGAGTATAGACTGTATATATAATATATAATTACTTTGACGCAAATATGTAAAATTTCGCATATTATATGCATATATATTTGGAGCCTAATTCGGGTTTAGAGTCTAAATTCCAAACGCATTTAAGAATGTCTATGTCTTAACAGGCATATCTAACAGAACAGTTAATAGGAGTTATAGAGTTTACAGGTAGTATTTTATACATTGCTAAATGTTCGCCTTATTTTGCATTAAGTCTTATTTTAACGCACTGAAATAATTACATGTAGGTATTATATGTAGCTATGAGCTTAAACCCAACCATCATTTTCTTCATTGTTCTTTGGCTACCTGCCAAGATGGAAATAGTTTTGGCCATGAGCTTTACTCAAAAGCAAGTTTGTGTCGTATTCTCATCAGCCAATGAACTCATTCTTGGCATTCTGGAAATAGGGTACCTATAAAGTACACACTGCAAATGAAAATGCATGTTTTAGAGCATGAGTTTACTATATAGTGTTTCCTTGATTTCAAGAAATCTACTAGTTTTGCAATAGGTACTCGTTTTTCTCGGTTTATCCATCTAAATTCTTCGACGCATATATATAATAAGAAGCTCTAAAGAATTTACTATTTTCATGTCAACTGACTTTACAATATTTAAGATTTAAAATATATAACACATTTAATTGATTTCAAATTTTTGCATGTATATATGTGTACTAGACTTTAAATTAATGTGTCCACTGACACTGTAATATATTCAAATGTTTTTTGGCAATTTTTATTGCTTCCTGCGAAATTGGGACTTCTACAGTTCATGAGTGTCATTTTATTATCCTTCAATTTAGAAATCTTTTGGTTCAGCAGCACTTTAATTACCTTGACTGTTAATTGTAAACACTATAATAAATATAACTATGTTGTAGGATATCTGCAGGTAGGCGTCATATTGAATTAGAAAAAAAGCTATAAAATATTTACGACATGCCAACATTATATATTTCGTATAGTTCTATAATTTCATAAATCGCCACATATATGTATATTCACCTATTTTTGAGTTATGATCAGTCTTACTTTGTATATGTGGATATATCAATGCAGTTTTAAAGAATAAATAAAATACATATATATATATATATATTTAAATGTAAACTATTTTATGTATTACTTAAATATACTTCCTACTATATAAGTCAGTATCACGAATTCATTTTTTTTTAAATGTGCTTACAAATATTGAATTGATATGCCTATTTTACTCGTATAATATGAAATAATTTAATATCTAGAATATTGTGCATAAAATACCGAATAAATTAACTTTAATTGCGAATTGAAATGAAATGTGATATTTTTTAATTAAATTTTGGTGTTGCACCAACCACACGATACCAATAAAGCCATACCTTTATAGCAATATGGAAAGTATTATTATTAATTAACTGTCTAGTTTGACGTATATTCTATATTCCATTATTTTTGTGATTTCATGGTTTATATTGAAAAAAAGGCAGATAAACATTTTCTGTCGGCTTTACTTGACTATATAGGATTATTCTCCTCGTATATTACTTAGCGGTCCATTTATGGTATTATTACCTAAGTGTGATATTCTGCAATCACTGACGTAATTGAGCTTTCGAACGTTGTGTTTTTTAATGTTATCACTCGGTGCCTAATGCCCCTGCGTGATAAGCACGTGATAACATAGCACAATATCATCCTTTTCTGTCTCTAAATTTTTCCACCCCAGTACTTTACCCTGTTCACAGATGTTCTTAATTAGATCAGTATTCTTCAGAAAGGGCTTCTTATAAGCTATATAAGCAAGATTCCATACATGTGTACCACGCACCTACAGTTCAGTATTAAAACATTAGACACACATTATAAAGCCACGAGGGAAACCTGCAGCTGATGTATAGGCGCATGTCACTTCTGTTCATAATGAACTTCACATGACTGCTATATGTCTTCTGTTGTCTATTCAATGTTTATTTATTCTTTTTTGTATTATTATTGATTCGTTATGCAGTACATTTTAATAATAATACGCTATCATGACATGTGTACTTCGCAGTACTTGCTTTTGTTTTAGATATGTGGGGGTCCTATATAGCTTTACTTTCTTTAGTTTATAGCTTCTGGTGTTTTGTATAAGTATTGCTTTCTGGTTATGGAAACAAACGCTGAATTATTTTGCCTGAGGTTGAAGACTTAGTAGTTCTTCTATATATATTTGTATATAACAAATATTAGAATTTTACTACAGCGCACTTTTAACATTATTTTAGTACGACGATTATCTATATTGGTGTATTTTGGTTCTTTTTCAAATTTTTATGCCCAAAGTGTTTCTGTGTTGATTCTTTAGTTTTTAATTTCTGGCGGCATATTTCTTTAGATGTTGCATATAAAATACATTCACTACATCTATACACAGGGTTTATCATCATGAGTTTCCTTATTATATAAGCCTGGGGTTATACTCTTCTAAGATTTCAAAATATAGACTCCACAGGTTTGAAATCATTGAAAAGTTTTCTCGTTATCTTTGATTCCTGGCGCGAATTATGTAATACTATGAGTCTTGGAGGTGTATCTACAATAAGGAATATCCACAATCTAACTGCAATATTTATCTAGAGGTGGACTGGTGTAGATTTCAGCCTATATAGGAGGTACCTGTTAGTGTTATAGCTTCGTTGGGTGACATGATATTTTATACGTACAGGCAGGCAAGGCAGTCTTTGAAACTGACAGATTTTGAGTGCCAACTTGAGATCGAGCGTAAATATTTATAAAATTGTGAAATGTGCTCCTCAATCAAGTGCAGGCATTATATGGGTAATATATAGCTGAATTGGTGCACCACCCATGTTGTTTTAGTCCTTGTTTCTACATAGCGAGCGCGAATATAGCATGACATCCAACGGGCATCTATAAGTGTTGTTGAATATATTACTAAGATTATCGAGCACCCTGTCGTTCGGAAATATCTTAGTTCTAAATTTCAACTCATGGTAGCTTATTAAGTACATCACCCATAAGCACATGTAACTGATATGTATGAACTCCCATATACTGCCAATTGTTGAAAAACAAGATTGCTAAGACGCAAGTAATCATTTTGACACTTCAGTGAGTAAGAGCGTTTTAAAGGGCCAGGCATCGCGTTTATCGTTTTAAGGGCTCTCGCTTTACATTTATAATAAATTGACACGCGTAAAGCTGCCATAATTATCACCTGTTGTGTACCTATCACTTATAAATTAAGTATACTTACGTGTCTTAGGTACCTAAATATTTACTATCTTCTAAATTTTGCGATTAAGTGTTATTGAGCGAGGATATTTTGTATATGCGCTAGTTCGATTATGGGTAAGCATTAATTTTAGCATTGGACAATTTCTAGACAATATTGGATTAGTTGAAGTATCTTTTACATTTTTATGGGTCTTTTATAACCTCATTGCTACCATAGCAGGGTTTTGCACGCGATTGCGTTTAGTGCGTCAATCATTCCAACCTCAAAGCACTGCCGAATAACTGGCAGAGGGAGCATTTTGAATTATAGATTTCCTCTTGTTCTAAATATTATGTTAAAATCCTTTTGACTATAAATTGCTAACTATACATGTTGAATACTTGTCAGCTAGAAAATATCGCTATTTTCTCTCTTTTTTTAATCAAATTATTAAAGAAACTTGTATTGTTTAACTGTTGAGGTTTTTCTATAATGCCTATTTGAAGGAATATTTCATTTTATATTTGCCTATTTTGTGAGGAGAATTTCTCTGTGAACTTGACCTGGTGTAATATAAGGACACGGTGCATAATACACGATATTAATAAATGATCTTTGCCAACGATATCCCTAATTTTGCAGATAGCTAACTTACTGACTATATGTGGCACTGTGCAGTGTATTACATAAATCTAATCAAAGGTGCCAAATGAATGAATGTTCAACATGTCAAATATTCTGTAGTATAGCCCACACTCGGCATATTTGGAGATGGGCATGTTTTCCGTTAATTTAAGTGTGAAATGATGGGTAATTATCCCATCTGACTTGTATCACAGAGCCCCAGGGGGAGTTCATCTAAAGTTCGCTTACACATGGCCGGGCTTATCTACCGCGCATTCTATCATGTGTATTAGTGCTACAAAGGCACCACCCGGCAGATCATAATAAGAGGTCAATTTTGACATCATTTATGGTGGTGTATGTTTCCTTATTATTAAATTGAAATCTATATTTGAGATCTACAAAGGCAATTTCGGGTCTTTATATTGTAGGATCACTTATATTACCGAATATTCGTACATATCTATGGTATTCTGCACGCATGTGCATACACGCATATATCTATGTGAAATAACCGAGCAGGGGTCCGGATATTAATTCTTAATGGAATTCTAACTTCGTTATTGGAAGTCAACTACATAGCACGAAATAAACCACATATACAGAATGTTTTCATGGTATATACATATAATATATATATATAATTGCATTGCGGGGACATTTAGAAAGCACACTAATATACATGGTTGCTTGGGACTATACGTTAGGTCGATACATTTTACTAGATTAGATAGCTATTGACTTTTTCGTTGTTAAATTAATGTTCGAAAATAGATATTCACAATTGTAAATTACAAGAAAGCTTTTTTGTCGGATTAAAGGATTCGAATCAATTGATGTATGTATATGGGGGTTAAGTAGCCTGGTTTCTTTCATGTGCTCCTTTGGGGAGTTTCAAATCTTTGACAGAGAGAATTTGATTTACATATTTCTTTTTTTTCATAATCTCGTAATCCATTTGGGATCCACTGATCACGCGTCTGAATACTCAACTATTAATACTTTTATATCTTTAAGTGGTGTATTATTACTTGATTGAACTATTTCTACTTACTAGTCGGTTTAGAGTGGTTTTTAATACATTGATTGTCGGCCCAGATTGGCTCTTATAAGTGGGGATTAGTTTATGTTATAGTTAACGATTGGAGGTATTATTTAAAATCACGAAAACACTTCGCATCTGTTTGGTACACGTATGCTTGCAGATCTGTTTAGAAAGATATAATGTTTTTTTTCTTTTAATTCTTTTGTGTATATGCAATGTTTCGTGGCAGATTTTTAGAATTTTTTTATAAATCAATATAACGGCACAATTGCTATTTATGTATTCATAGTTTGAGTAACCTATACCCTGTGGTAAACATAGTTTGCGTGCGGTTTTGTGCAGTGCTCAATAAGATCCCTGTAATTCCACCCTCTTCAGTTTGCGTCGATCAAACGCCTTACCTCCCAAGAAAAGAGTAGCAACTCTTCTTCTACTTCTCAATCAAGAAGCCAGACCACAATTTACAGCAAGCCGGGGTGAGTTATTCATTGTAAAGCAACTTAATTCTGAAGAACTCCTACTAGATATATATGTGACTCTAAAAGTTGCCATATATTACTTATTTCACTATTTTATATATGTGTACTGTAGTATGAATTGAACCTGGTGACAGGACTACAAATAGGTGCCTAGATCGAGTACAATAATTCTAACTCAGTTGATATTTGATTTAAAGTTGCAACTTGTTCTATTTCACTTTTGAATTTTAATATCTAACCCAATTTCGAGACAGTCAGGTTGCTCTTTGGGGTTATTACATTCATTATACTATTTTAATATTATTTATGCTGACGTTGTTATTTATATCTTTTTAATCGTATAAACAATGACTTTTTATAGGTATTTAGTCCAAGAAACTAACACCAGTATAAAGCCTCTAAAAATCATCAGAATTAGGACTAGTTTAACCTGATACTATAAGACAAGTCATTCTATCAGACGCCGTCCTGTATTTAGGGGGTTAAATGACGACTTCCTTTGGACCGGCAACAATCAATTAGTTTCAGTTTGATAATAACTGCATCATTTGCAGTCGTCTCTAATTTAGTCACGCGTCATTTTGTTGAACAAAAAAATCAACATGTCTTAACTTCTTTACGCCCTCTGATTGGCCAGTTATGACAGTCAGATGTCCCGCAACAGCCAATACAATCGCGAACTACCTCCTGTACCCTCTCACGAGGAAAGTCCAACGCACTCTGTCGACCACTTTCCATCCGCGATGACTACTTCTATATCCAACCAGCGGTCGACAACACCGCCCCAACAACCACAACTAGCAGCCTTGGCGGATGTTGAATCATTGGCCACCTGTGACAGCCAATACGATCTCCTCTTGGCGACCGAAACGGCTCTCTTAATGGAGAACGCGCAGTTCAGGTCCAACACACTCGACTACTGTGATTGTGGCGAAGAGGGCTGTCGACTATCTCAGGAAGCGGCAGCCAATGATGGGGCAGCCAATGACGAAGATGATGATGACGTAAGCAGCTGCGATGACGTGGACCCCTTCTATTCGACGATCCGGCGGAAGCAGGCTGGTTGCCTGGAGTGCGGCGTGGCCTCGCTTTACACAGCTGGCGGCTCCAGTAGACATAGTGTTGTCTCCACGGAGGGCGGCGTTGCCATGGATATGGGAGCGGGGGAAATGACACTGAGACACCAACACCATGCGCATCATCAGGGTGCTGGAGAGCACAAGTCAGGGGTGAGTCTTATTGATTGAAATGAAATGAATATTATTATTAATAACTATTAACAAGGAGAAAGACAAATTGTATGTGTGTACAGAGAACGCACGGGGAACCTAAAAATCAATATTATCGATCGATCGATATTTTCTGAGATCTGTAAAATAAAAATTGAAAGATGGCAAATTGTAGGTTCAGTTCGTTAGTTGCATTTTTTCGAGATGAATTATTATTGGAGTTAATTTAATAAATAAACGTTTAACGACTTATTGGGTAACAGTATCGGAACTGCCCATTATTTTAATTGTAGGCAGCCTCGAATGGATCATTGTCTAAAATATCCAGCACACTAAACTATGATCACTTAGTTAACTAAAACGTTTATTTGCACAAAGTTCGAACGTCAACTCGCAACTTATTCTCTTATGACTCTTCTAATTGTAGCATGAGTGTCAATTAGTTCATTGTCAGCTGCTGCTATCCCGCTATTCAAGTCGAGGGGGCAAACTTTAACAGCAACCTTCTTCCGATAGAGAGACCTGAGCAAATATTTGTATACATAGGAATGACCCAGGCCTATAATACTATACTGCTTCACTCTAATGCACGCATGTTTACACGCTAAACTAATAACTCGAATAGTAGTATTAAAAATCAATAAATTTCATTCGATTCTCTCCTCATTATGACTTATAATTGCTCACATGACAGAGTTCCATAAAACTCATGGAATCCACATTATAGCTTTATGTGTAGAAATCGCTGCCTTCATAGAGGAACTCATTTATGTAAATTGTCCTGTTTCTGAGGGTTTTCATTTTAGGTATGCTCAGCTAAAATATTTCGAATTTGAATGTCAATTTACTATCGCCTATTCTTACCGCTGTTATTTTTAATTTTTTAAACTTAACTTTTGACAATTTTGAAAAGAAGCTTTTTATCAGTAAGTGGAATATTTTTCATTCCAAGTACTTACTATATAATAAGATGTAGATGTATGTAAGGATTAGAATAAGGTTTTATAGTATCATTAAATCTTGAATATTTCAATACATTTGATTTTATTAAAATTTCTATAATTATTCTGATTATAAAAGAGCTATAAAGAATTCCCTTCGGATTTTGTGCGCTGCTACTAAATATACTCGATAACAGTACATTGTATTTGTCGGTCTTTAATCAAAGAAACAGTTTAAAATTAAAAAAAGCGATACAATTAAGAATTCCATTTTTGTTGAGGAACCTACTCTATTAATCTCTATTAATCTAGTATTTTAGTTTACTCAGAATGTTACAGTGGGTGCTGCCTTTAAGACTCACTTGTTTAAAAGAAGTACAAACAATGTTTTTAGAATTTTCTCCCTCACTATAAGGTAAATCCTCGTTCTGATCAATTGTGCCCTCAACAATATATTATGTTTGCACCCAAAAGAACTGATCACCGTGCTTTATCTTTCTCTCTCTCTCTCTACTATTCTTACAACCATGCGGCTTCAGATTGCGTCGATTGATGTTTTGAATGCCGAATGAATAATTAATCTTAAGCCATGCCCTAACTAAGTCCCTCTGCCACCGCCTGATCCTAATATATACGATAGCTATCCATTATATATACACACATATATATACTATACTCTTAAAGTTTTGATCTATGTTCTATAGTCCCGCTTACCGCCTCAAACCCGCCCTCAGTATTCTGGTGGGTGTGTATAGTATACTTTTCTCCGCATCTGAACCAAGTGATTCGAGGGGGGGGGGGATTGATTAGAATTCCACCTAGCTGCGAGTAGAGCGAGCGGTAAAGTTTAAAACTTTATTCTTCTACCCCTTTTGACTTGCTCCTATAATGCTGCCTGACTCGGAACCTCAAAGCTGTCGGTTTTTTCAAAAATCATAATTTATGGTGAACTCAGTTCTTTCCATACGCTATTGACTGTGCTGGGGTGAACTATAGGTGTATATTGAATCGATCTTGCGGTGAATCCAGTGTAGCCCCCAGTCCTGCTCAATCTCAACACTATTTGTGATTCTAATTTCAATAATAAGCAAGTAAACAAAGAGGTTGTCCTACTTTTCTGACACGAACTGAATAACCGGTCGATTGTTTTTAATTT
The DNA here is from genome assembly GCA_036023295.1 of Invenusta paracnida. NCBI lineage: Eukaryota > Metazoa > Platyhelminthes > Proseriata > Coelogynoporidae > Invenusta > Invenusta paracnida. The sequence goes on from JAYRBW010090803.1 coordinate 28,705, forward strand.
AATGTCTCAAGCATGAGACCAGACCGCCTCCTTTTCTCATAACATCATGTGAGCTTTTTGTTGTCGTTTGTATATTATACGCATTGTATTAAAATTGTTTGTCAGTTCAGTTCACTTGAATCCTTTCATTTTCTATTTGAATCTTTTTGTAACACGTTTGTATTTGTAAATAAATTATTGAAAAATCGGTACAGCTTTCTTTTTTAAATCGTTCATGTATGAGGCAATATTGAATAGTTTCACTTGAGTTTAAAACTAAATTTGTCAAATTAATTGGAGGACTGCATAAAATATTCGATTATAAACTCAGATTGAAACGATCGATTTTTTCATAAAGCTCTCGGCTGAATTATTTTTGTGTATTGTAGCTTTTTTAATAAGTATCTTTTTTTATGAGTTTAGTTTTAGGAAGCTGTAAACTATTAACCCAGATTTTCATACCGATGATTAAAGAGTATGACTCAACTTTGTCAATCATTCTATTCGTAGCAGTTTGGACTATAATTGTATTAAAAAATGGGCTTTTCTTCGGGCAAATTGTTGTATCACAAGCAATAATTTACAGCTGCGATATATTATACGAAAACTTGGGTTATAGGGGGGGATATTAATAATATTATACTTGTCAATTATTGACGACAATAATTATAGTATAAAGCAATAAATATCTCGCTGGAATTGACAGCTTTGGGCTCTATATGTCATCAGTGACGGATGTAAAATAAAAATGGTCGGGGTGGGGGTGTCCACAAAATGATCTCTACGACTCTGTGCATTAGTCATCAGACCAGACAAGCAAAGTCATTGCTTTAAACGTTGACCTCAGCTCGTAAGGGGGCATGAGTTTTTCGGCCGAGATTTTTGCGCATTTCTAGGGCGAGAACGCGTAATTCCCGACAAGCTGTGAGATGAAATTAGGTTTGTACCAATTTCTGGGTGGCCCTCCATCCACCAGAAATGTCTTTATTCGATTATATTGACAGTACGTTCACTGTCATATATCAAACTTTTGATGAATAGTCTACTTGCTATAATAGCTTTAATTAAATATAGAGCTTCGTATATCACCATGTCAGCTCCGTTTATTTCTGATAATGTTTTATTTGTTACAATTCAACAGTTTTGTGCTCAATTTAGTGTAAATGTTTCAGGTGTGCCAGATTTGCTTCCTATGTGTGTTAGGCATTAAATGCATATCACGAATGTGTTAATTTAAATTAGTGGATTTAATATGAAATATTGAACCAAAAGGCTTTATACACACTTTTTGTTTACACTATAATTAATTTGATGAACACTGGAAATATTGTATTATCAAAAATAATACACGCTTACAACAGAATGTTGTAGAAAAAGTAGGGAATATTCATATATTTTGGAAGCGCCTCAGAAAGCGATAAATTCCGATTTGAATTCAGCAAAATTATTTGTCTAGACTCTCTATATAGTAGAACCTCCCTAATGCATATTTTCGGAATTCATTAGTTGTAATTATTATTTATTATCTGAATTATAGTACAAACTATTACAGCTTTTACCGGCAGGCGTTCTTTATTGGTAACTACCGACAATATTATAACTAACACACAACGGCTCTTTGTAGTATTAACTAGAATTAATAAACGCCGGTTTATTATTATCCTTTGCGCACATTTTAACGTCGGATTTTAACGTTATTTATTTAAATAACCTTTTAAATATTTATTTCAAATTAACGTCATTTGTCGTTAATTTGAAATAAATATTTAATTCTTAGTTCCAGCATCATAATACTCCCTTAATTAATAATATTGATTAATATTTTTAGGATACTTCATAATTTAGCTTTTATTGTCGCATTTTTAATTTTCTCTGTTTTAAATTGTTAGTCAAGTGTTGCAGGGAATGATATTTCTTGTTCTAAACCCCACGCTACTTTCCCATAATCGTCTATATACATACATATCATATGCGACATATTTTCCCTCTCAATAAAAGGTTCCCATCATCGTCTTAGACTTTTCTGCTACATAGTACAATTGATGTAGTTTTAGTGCGTGTGTACGTATTACATTCAGTGAGGTACCTATAAACACTCATCCATTGATGAGAAAGAACCGCATTGAATGCGTCGGCTTTCCTAAACTCCCATCATTTCAATACTCAACAATACATCGGGACCTTGTTTCTCTCGATATCTTCCCACAGTTCCACCCTATTCCAGTCATCAACTAAAAGTCCCACACTACAAGCTGCCAGCGGCAGGCTTATTCACTCCCCCTCCCAATCTCTCTCTCTCTCTCTCTCTCTCTCTCTCTCTCTCTATAAAGCGCTTCCTTTAGCCCTTTCATTCTTTGAGGCTCGGATTAGAGTTTGTTCTTCTATTGAAAGGTAGGTACCATGTACCTTGCTGCAGACTTTTGTAAACGGCACTGCTGTCACACCAAGAGGCTTTTTCTTCCCTTTAGCTTAGGTCCCTAGTGCTTAAAGAAAACGAATAAATGTATAGTCGTGTACAGGCATGCATATTTAGGAATCAAAAAAATCTACAGCAATTTATTCTTTCGCAGTGTCTTTTTAATATTAAAAAGAGTCCTGGGAAGATTCTTAAAGGAATCGGGAATTTCTTGATATTCAGTCAATCAATGGTCTTTAATTAACTCAATTATGTTGCTTATTCAGACACCTGGAAGTTATTTATGATGATAAGCAGGTATTTCTGGCGTTAATTATTATTTATGAACATTTCAATTTCTCCTTAATTGGCGTAAACGAAAACTAAATTTCTTTCCCAAATTTTGTCTTTAATTTGTTATATATTTTTAATTTCTTTTGTGATTTCAATTGAGGAATTTCTAGGAAATGTATATTATAAGGGTTTGACTAAAGGCACCGAATGGAAATATGCTCTATTTTTTGTTTATTTTTGTTGTCAATATAGTTTTGTTGACTACATTTACATATTGGGCGGTTTATATTTGAAGAAATCACAACACACGTTTTATATTATAGTCATGCATGTTGACGCTTGTATTAAACGTCGCTTACTCAGACGAAATCGTGAAAATCGTTGAATTGAATTTTTGCGATCGAACGCGTGATTTGCCTCTTTATTTAGAGCTGAACATAGATTGAATTCTATGTAAAAGAAGTTTTGTAAGGCGACGCCCCTTTACGATTAACGTTATAGGCTTACAATCAATCACCGTGTCTAGCTCCAAAGACATAACATGAAATGAACCAAATAAAGAATCAATCCAATCTCATCTGTCGCCGTATGTGAGACAATTGGCGTTGAAGCATCGGAATATAGTGGAACAATTGCAGCACAGTTGACTTGATAACGGTCTTGTCTAATGTTATACAAAAAATACAGTCCACAGGATAATGTTATGGCCTTCCCTCCCCTCCCATTACCTCATGTTAATAGCCATTTTATTGTTTTCTAAAGGTTGTACGCGTCGCTGAGATAACCTCGTACAAATTCCCTGGCGCCCTTTGTGTTTGGCAACTTCTGCTGGCATAATGTTTTTTTTTATTGTATACATATATTTGTATACCAAATTCTGTTTCATCGTTTTACTGTTTTTGTTGTTACTGTGTATTGTACCTAAATATTGGCAGGTAACATATTGTATTTACGAGGTTTGGATAAATTCATTTGGCTCGATACCAATAGCGTACCGCGTGGAGTTCAGAACGCAACAATATAGCTACGGCGTGTCTCTATTTATTAACTGATATTGATGACTGTAGACTATCCAACCCCTCTTATCTAATTCCTACCTCTTGGAATGTATTACACACAAAACCTTTGTTGCTCTAATTTTCTGCGCACAATCGTTGCCAACAGTTACCAGATGTCTGGGGGGCATTTCCGAGAATTTTTCCTGTCCGATTTTTTCTCTATATCCGGATTTGAAACCTATAAAATGAAATCTCTAAGTGGGCTTTGTAAGCTGTAATTAAGCCTCTAATAGTAATATACAGCTAGATATATGGAGAAAATACCTACGATTTCTACGTTTAATATACCGGACCAATCGTTTTTCCCTTGGGAATTTATACTGTAAATTAGGATTATATTCAACGGTTTGTTCAAGGCGCTTTTAAAATAATAATTATATGTTCTAGAACATTGTCCGATGCGCGTGTAATACATATTCCTAATTTATTTATTATTATTTATAAGCAATCATCCCTCTTCATCTACCTCAATCACACACAGACGTCAACTCCCAACAGTCACCTCTACTCTAAAATTTGCAAGCAACAGCCTGCACAAAGCCGTCCCTCTCAACGGCCACTGCGAAGTAGCCGGACCGGGTCCAGCCCTCGGGTGGGTGTCCGACCGGCTAGCAGCGGCCCCAGTCTTATGCGCGAGGGCCTCGAAGCTCTCAACCGAGCCTGCATAGCCCCCGTAGCGGGAGGAGAAGAGGCTGGAGGGACGAGTTGTTCCGGGTCTCTGTGGAGTGTGGCGATGAGTAATACAACAGGGGGCCACCCCAGACCCGGCCTCCCCTCACGCGGGTATGGAGAGAGTGAGCTAGACATTCTGCGATTGGTGAGTTTTCAATAGCCAATCAGAACGTTCTAAACACCAGTTGCTTTTGTCTAAATACGAATTTTTAGTTAAGCCAACCTATACTTTGGTATTTATGTAGTAGATTGAAGAGATTTAAAACCAGCAATTTATAATTTTGTCCATTATTTTGTAAACACCCTTTCAGCTTCGAGGATCCGACGATAACACCGAACCGGCCTGCTGTCCTCACCATCACCAACACCACTCCTCCACCGCCGCGCCTGCTTGTTGTCATGGTAACCAATGCACTAGTGGGCAGAGACGGCCCTCTTTGCACCAGCTTCTTCTGTTGAAGGGCTATCAGACCTCTCAACCTGCATTGGGTGAGTCAGAGTACACCCTTACCTTACTACTTCAGCTTAATTCAATTATATGTCTAGCTTTCTAGATTTTTGGAAATACTCTTCGAATTTTCTCCTTAAAATAGTAGTTAGTTATAGATAGTGCGCCATTATAATAATGCAAAAAATTACCCGATAATAATACATAAAGTTATAACTTGACATTTTGATAGCTCATTGTTAATTCTTAATCGGGTAATGACTTATATTGGCTTTGAAACTTAATTTTATTCCTTCAAATATTCCCAACGTTCAAACTTCTTGCAATTTCTATGGCAACCTTGGCGAATTTATCATGTCACAAAACGTATACTTTTGTTCCCCTCTTTTTATATATAATTTTCTTCTGCTAACAAGCATAACTTTGGCATGACTTTTATACTTGATAAATCGTTGGCTTCGTCTGTTTACATTCAATTAGGTGAACGTTTATTTCACAAGGGGATTTTCTTCCTTTTAAGAGATATTATGCAAAGGGAAATAGGTTAAACAAATAGTAATCAAGCTAATTCTACATCTTTCCATTGAGAGTTAGGAATTCCACTCATGCGAATTAGATATTGGGCAGCAAAAAATACATTCACCTGATTTTCAACATTACTTTTTTTGTCTAACGAGGTGAGAAATAGGGGAAATAGGGTATCCAAGAGATGTGTGCTGTTGTCATGACTACTTATTGTTTACATACGACTTTCACTGCATAATGCGACCACTCCGGTTTGTGCAGTATATAAAAAGTGAAACTAAATGAGCTAATTTCCTACTGTGGGGAGCTTTGGAGGCCAATTTATCTTCCCTTTAATGATAAGAAAATTTATCAACTCCACTATTGTTGTTACGTCAGTCTGTATTTCACGGACGCCATTGTGTTAAAAGTTTCCATACAAGCAATTTAAACTTCGTTTATTCCCATATCGGAACCAGTTTTTTAAGCTTATCTAAAGTTTAAAAAGTTTGTCTCTGTTTAATTTTCTAGAAGCATACTTGTCGCGTTAATCGCTTCAGCTAGTTTATAATTTCATATTTATGGCTTGATTAATTGAGAACTGACCAACCACGAGTTATGACCCCTTTTTCTCTGAATAATTCACATTTATCCGACTCACTGTCAGAAGCAATCAATCCCATTTTTTGTTGTTTTATTTTTCAACACTCTGTAATAAAGAAGTTCCCAAAACCCTTTCTATAACCCTCTTCTTACTGGTAGCTATAGAAATGAAACCACAGTTTCACTAATAAGTATTCAATTAACTTTAGTGTGAACAATTATTTCCTTTCTCGAGTTTTGACGCTTCTCACATGCTATTCGTGAATTCTTGGTGCTATGTAGCTGACCCAGCTCCCACAAAACCTTCATCTTTATCCTCCCTTTGAAGTAAGCCGCTATATGTTCGTCTATGCTCCACTGGAAGATGTGGTGACACTTGAAGCTTCTACCTTTATCGTCCCGCAATGTAATAATAATAAACGGGCGTCTTTTGATGATGGAAGTTTCTCGTTAAACTTGCCAATCTTACTGCAGTTTGCTATCAAAAGTTTGTCAATTTATCCGCCAGTTAATTATATCATCAAGCTGTTATTATTGCGGCCTTTTTTTGTCAATTTCACACACTGCGTGGTGTATCTCTATTTTTCTAAACGTTAATTTAAATGTCGCTAAAAAGGTTTCTTGCCAATAGAAAACTACCCAAAACGTGCCTTAAAATTCCACTTTTAGTGTATACCTACGTATATTTTGCATTTTACAGGAAGCGACCTGTAGAAGAAAAACTTAATTTCTGTTTTTTCTCCGAAGGTCATGTCTCCATAATTAATACGAACACTAATTTAATTTATGTAGTGCTCTCTTTAATTTTTAAACTCAGGTCATGGCACTCTCATAAATAATTGTTAATTTGGCCTTTTCGGCATTAATTGCAAATGGTAATAAAAGTATAATTAAATCAAAAAATCAAAAACAAATGATTTAATTATAACGATGCTACTCGAGGCCAACTATCAAAAGTATAATTTTTGATAGCTTCTTTTTTGCTGCGATTGCTATGTTTCTGTTATCCTTTTATTTTTCTGTTGCTCCTCCCCCATCATTAATAAATAATATATTTACATGACTCGATAACATTATTTATGTTCCTCTATTTAGCTATTGTTCCTTTATTCTTTGCATTTCTTCCTTTGAAAAAAAAATGTCCATCTGATAATTTAGTGATGAGTGTTTTACACGGAAACTGGTTCTATTGTATGCATATATTACTATACACAACAAGAGATATATATCATATTTGTAATGATGGATGTCTTCTTTAATCCCAAACATCTCTAAGATCGTATGACAATCGTAATAAAGCCTTCAATTGAAATGATCTATTGCTGGATTGTCCATATTGTATTATTAATAATTCTTCTGTCTCTAGGCATATTATTCTTTTGTCAATCATCTCATTCAAGGAAAATGCGCTTTTTAAATTAGAGTTATATTTTAAGCATACGCTTTTAGCTATATAATATATGCGCCGAATATTAGAATATATTCATAATTATAATTATGTTTATAATGATCGGCGTTCCAATTTGAGGCCTGGATTGTGCACATGACTGTGTTAATTATCTCGTGTCATAGCGGAACTATAAAAAGTCATTTGTAGTTTAATAACATTGTCTTGTCTAAGAGCAACTTAGCACAGTAATCCTACGTGCACGATCCATTGTTTTTTAATACATGCATATAACTCTGCCCTAATTTTAGTTTCTGCTTTATGCTACAAAGTTTTTGAATTAATTCGGAACACACCAATTTCTTTTTAATTTAGCGCAAATTTCAACGTCATGTTCTGCTGTGCTCTTTGGTGGTGGAGCTATATTCCAGAATATCCTCCTCTTTTGTTGGCAAATAAAAGTCACGAGATATGAACGTCAAGAGAACGCTAACTTCCTTTTGTTTAGTTTGTGGGGGGAAATATTAGAAAGGTTTATTATTTTAAACCGCCTTGAACTACGTATGAATTGTTCCAGTGTTAAGCCATATATTAATATTACCCCTGTCTCTCTAGGTACATACGTAATTCTACAGCATTATTGTTGCTATGGTTTTAATGTCAACGCTTTCAAAGTGGTTATTGATGTTTTAAAAATGAAAAATATAGTCAAACCCATACATAAGTATCAGTCGTTCTGATGACTGAAATATTAAGACTAGTTTTAAATTTTGTAATTATTAGTTTTTCCCATAAAATAGTTTCAAGTTTTATACCTAATATAGGTGTTTATGATAAATTATTCATATTGTCGAAGTAATGACAATGGGGTACTAATATTTCCTGATTAGTAGTGTTATACACCAGCTTTAAACAAATTTATATAACTCCTGACTATCAACTAGCTTATGTGAATAGTTTTATGAAAGCAGATATTACTAATGTTAATAACTAGCATATTACATAAGAGGCTATATTGTTAAATGCGTTACTCATCATCTTTTATAATATGATATATAAACAAGAAATCGAGGATTACAGATGTTTTATTAGCTGTACACAATAATATTATATTACGTCAGTCAAAAAGCCAAACAAGGAATAACCACTCAGTAATTCTATTTTTAATTTCATTTACCCAGATCGTCATGGGAAATATGCTTCACTATAACGAACATTTAAACCTTTGCTCTACACCATCCAACTTCATAAATATCTTAGAAGACGCCAATGCCAACAATTCATATTTCTCTGTCTGTCTGTCTTCCCATTTTTGTCAGTATAGAAAATACTTGTCTCGGCTGCATTCGTTATTTTTTCTTACTTATAACTGCACTCGACTGTTGGGCGATATTAAACAGGGATAGACGGGTTAAGATATTCGCGACCTTTTCATGGCGTCGTCGTTCGATTTCATTACGTAACTTCATTTGTTTCAAACCAGCCAATAGGAAATCCGCAACAGTAAATTACAGCGAGCGAACGGTATAGCTGTATTTTTCTATGCGCAATCTAACGTCTATTATACATAATATATTAGTGAGCATGCTAATACTGAAGCCAACATAGCGGAGACTGTAGATATCATAATGTTCGCAGTGCAGAGCTGGTATTATTGTATCAAGGCTGACTGTATCAGTCAAACGCCTATTCGAGCGCCACGGGGGTATCATTTTATTCGTGTGAGAGAATATTTCAGGTTTCTTTCATTATAAGTTTATATTAACCACGAATCCTACATCATACTTTCGAAGTGATGCTTTCAATGCTGTATTTTCTCCACGCTTTTTGATAGTTGCTCAGGTAGAGGAGTATAGAAATATTACGCAGATAAATTACTTATTTCAATATCGAGTTTTTTATTTCAATTCTTCATATAAGTTTTTGTTTCTAATTGAGTTGTTTTAATTTTAATACATTTAATTAATTCTAATTCTTTTGGAGTTATAATTTGTATTTGTTTGGTGCAGCTAAAACTCAAAATACCAACAAAAAGCCTTATACATTACGTAAATTATAAAATTCCATTTTTATCGCCTTAAAAAGCACCATAGTCTAAATTGTCTGGTATTTATCAAAAAAATATTTTTAAAATCAGAATCGACAGAAAATATCACTTTTATGCACTGGTTAATGTCTTGATTAAATATGCTTTGCATTAAGTTGTGTAAGAAAAAATTAAAACGGAGATTTTCTATTTCTTGTTACTAACACTATTAAGTCGCGCTTATAGTATAAATTGTAGCAAATTAATTGTAGATAAATTTGTTGCAATTTGGAAGAACTTTTAAAAATTGTGTGATATATATGTTTGGACTACTTATAAGAATAAAAGTAGTATAGCATACGTATAAAGTTAAATTAGTATATTTAGTGCGCCTGGAAAGTATTTAACTGAAATTTTATTCTCCTCTCTGTCCCACTACTTCAGGTTCCTGCTCCAATTTGCCAATTCTCCAGCCTCTAAACCCCTCCACAGTAGCCCATTTCCGGCAGAACTCTTATTCCGATCACCAACTCGCTCCCATCTCAAGTCCCACCGCTGACGACGAAGACTCGAGTAGCGGTCACATCGACTTTGCCCAATGCCATGATGACGCCACGATTCTGCGCAGTGGAAGGAAGAAGTCCCCTGCCCCAGCAAACCATCAACAAGGGGACAGAGACAGCAGTATTGCAGACTCGGATATCCCATTTTCCGAGAGTCTGTGTCAAGCGGAGGAAGAATATGCCGACATCTATGAGGCCCTTGACAACCTGGACGTAACTAACGACAACTGCGACGCTTACACTCGGCAGAACCGGTTTCAACACCAATGGCAGTTTGAGTCGGATGGAATCAACAATAACAACACTGACGACGGGTTTGACTACTCAGTTATGAATTCTGCAACAACAGCTCGGGCAAGTACAGTCACCGCCCCGAGCACTTTGGCTTTTGTTCCCCGGTCAAGACTGCCCAACTGTAGACCGCCCAACTTCAATGGTGCTACTGGGAAAACAGTGTTTAGTCTGCTCACTTATCGGGCCAAGTTGTACTCCTCTCAAGATGGTGGAGGTCAACAACCTCCCGATGAGAATGACAATCCTTTCCCCGTCAGAATGCGTCCCAATACAAGTAAATGTCCAACTTTATTATTTTAAACAGTACTATTTGCATTCTAACGAGCAGTATGTAAAAATAAGGATAATCGTATAAATAATAAATTGGTTATTTTTAATCTTATTATACAGAATTTATGGACTATTTTACTTACTTAAGCAGTAGAATGAAAACTATGTTATAAATTATGCAATAATATTCTTCTAATTACAGATTATCCATCTGACGAAGCACCATTATCACCTTCTATACTGGTTGAAATGAAAACATTTCGACACATGGATAGTGACTGTAAGTTTTTTGCCCATTTTTAATACAATTCAAGTCCTTCTCAACAATAATAATTGTTTTGGTTTTTTTACAGTGGACCTCAGTAACAGCATTGCGGCTCTGAACAACTTGACCACAACAGCCGGCACCACAGGTCAGCACACTCGACCCATGCTCATGATGATGACGCCCTTGATGGAGCGATCTATGGAGAGCGCGATTCTCCCCGACGACGCCTCCATATCGCCCATAACAACGCCCCCGCCAGTGCCCCCCATGCTCCAGTCCTTCATCTCATGCGGGAGCGGGGGTATTGGCACACCGGGGGCCTCCAGTGGCTCCACCAGCAACTTCCGTCACTCGACTGCCTCTTCGGACATGGTGATGTGTGACGACTCCTCGCCTAGTCCCTCATCTCTCAGCTGTACATCGAGTTCACCGCATCAGCACTTGGAGGGAGGAGCATCTCTAAGCGCCGGCGTCAGCTCCTCGCCGGTCAAGATCTTTGCTCTCTCCACGCGATCTCCGCAAGTTCCTGTCACCGCAGGTCGCAGTCCCCAGCGATAAAGAGAAGACGACAAAGCGGCCAGGAAAGGGGAGAGAAGAAGATTCGATCGGTGGGGCACCTCGAGCAACAATCCTATTTTGTGTTATTTCGAGAATAGATATGTACGTGTTTTAGAAGGTTCTTCTAAATTGTCCATTTAAAAGTGACTTGATATTTGGCTTCTTCGCTTGTTTGAGCGAGGTGCTCTTCTTATTAATTCTTTTCCGATATCTCTCTGTTTTTGCTCGCTGAATTCAAACGTCGTCACGACAGGCAACTGGCCCGCTCGATCGCATACCGCAGCATTATTTTTATCTCTCGTCTACCTCCACTTACACAATACATCATTATTATCGTGTATCAATCAACTTTCTTTCATACTACTTGTAAACTACTACTTAGCATTGTACGCATGTTTCGGTGTCAACTCCCAGTTTTATTCAATACCCGATGAGTAATTTTATGTTCTATAGTATCGAGCATTATAATCCTAAGAGATACATGATTATTATTTGATTCCCTCTATGACCTTCTGTATATACGATGTTATATTATTTGCAGTAAACTGGCAACGTTTATTTTATAGTATTTCACTATGACTATTTATTTACAACTGACACGTACTACGTTAATTTGTCTATCTTAACAATATAAGTTTGATGTATTTCTTGTTTATCACACTCATAATTAATGTCGATTTATCATTAGTCTTACACAGCTGACATTTTGTTTTGTAAAATTTTAAATACAATTTTGGACTCGTTAATATGTACTCTACTTTTACTGACTTTTAATTACAGCAATACTGTTACGTAATCGCCTTCCAGAACGCATTTTGTACAGACGTTGAAATTCTCAACCAACCACGCACAAAGTTGTAACCTTATCCTCCCTCCCTAATATATCCTTCTATCCACGTTACATTCCTTTGTTATACTCTTTGAAATACTTGTTTTCTTCTTCTTCAGATTTTAAACCCATTACAAACCATTTATGAAAGAATTTCGATTTTTTTGGTTTCGGTAGCTTGTTTGTTTTTATTTCCTGCATAGATTTGCATATCTAATATAGTACAAGTTCTTTTTGTTTTGTTTCGGATCTCATATTCATCTCATGTTATAATATCTTTATTCTTTACAGAGTTTATACTTATATACTTACTATACAACATTATTAAACCAAAGCCATTGATTATATAATACTGTATCCATCATGTAATTATGACACACTACAAATGCATCTAGATAATCGTACGATTCCGGCATTTCTTGCATATATTGATCGTGCATTTTGAATCTAACTGTAATTACTAAATTTACATTTATCAACACTACTCTTATTTTCTCTTTATACTGATATACATCTATTGGTTATATTATATTCAAATATTGTTATTCGTTGATTTTATACAAAAAACGTAATATCTACTCAATCATTAATTTGTTATTATTTTATCGATCAACTCCCCACTTAAACAATTATATTTTTTCTTGTTTACCATGGCCGTAGTATAAATAATTCTCAAGTGTTTTACTTATTTTACTTACATATAATTTTCCTGTCTTATAATTAACTGTAAAGCTAACGTATCCATTTGTGATAATATTGTTACAACGGTAGGAATAATATGCTGTCTTTTGTTCCTTCTGTGTAATTAACTCGATATTTTGTTGAAGCGCACATACACATATACACCCATCTCTTTATATATATATACATTTATATACATTGATTATATAATAAATATAAAAACCAAGTTGGTCTTTAAAATGTTGGACTTATATATATTTTACCATGATAACAACAACCGCCTTAGTTAGCGATTGGTTTGGGCATATATGAGTGTTTGGAAATGTATCCCTTTCTACATTTGGATAATCAAAAGTATGTAACATCTAATCTAATTAAATATTTATCGCTGTAATAAAATAGTTTAAAAATTATGTTGACAACTCCGATTTGAGAAATAGCTACCCGACATATATACAAATTTGACTTCATTAGTTTAAAATTCCAAATGACGTTTATTTCATTTATAGAAAATAGTTATACAAAAGTAATCATTCGTCCCGATTGTTTTTTAATAATATCTAAAAATGAGTAAAAAGTAATGTTTAGTAAGAAAGATTAATAGTATTTACCTCTTTCAAGTTGAACCTTCTTTTCATTGACTCCACATAAAGAGTTTTTCGTAAAATTTAATTTTTACACTATTATTTCATTCTTTTCACCCGCAGAACTATACATAATCTACAGAACTATATCATCATGTAGTTATGCTAAAAGTTACGTCACAATATTTTAAAAGTAGTGTACATAATCTTATAAATATCCGTTGAGGCATTCAAAAGTTGTTACTGTTAAAAAACTTATTTGCAAATATGCACATTTTAGATGTTGTATTCATTTTTCTTTGTAACAAAATCTTTTAATCAGTGCTATTTTGATACAGTAGCCCTAACAGTACGTGAGTTGTTTTGAGTAGGCATTGTTTCAAATGATGATTTTCTGTGTCTTAGTATCACCTTTTTGTTATTTGATTGCTATATTATTTACATTTGAATAGTATATTCTTTTATTCATCTAATAATTTGCAGTAGGTAAATTGCTGGTTTAACAGCCTAACTTTATAGAAGTAATTTTTTTGTTAATATTGCTGATATTAATTGTACTACTATTATAGGTACTAATATTAAGTTTTCATTACAAACCATAATCCGATTGGATTCAAACACAATGTTTGGTTTTGAAACAGTTTTGAATACCTTGATAAAACTTTTACAGGATTTAGAAAATTTAGTTTTCAAAACCAAACAATCATCACCCCCCTCCCCCCCCAATATTTATATATTATTCGGAAATGGTGATATACTAAATTATTGACCAGGAAATAATTGTAATTTATAGTAGTTGGAAGATAGCTTTGTTGTTCAATTTTTATATACTGTCTAGGTCTTCGGAATCATGAACAATTACAGTTGGTATTATTAGTAAAAATTGATCTCTTCTAGTACTTTTATTATCAAATCTGGAGACATTTCTTATAACAAGTGGTCCAAAAATGGGATACAAACTGTTATTTTGTACTATTATGTAAGTGTAGCTGGAACATTTATATTTCAGCGATGTTTTTGGTTTTGAACAACTCTTGGCATATAAACAGGTGACACAACTTTCAAAAATTGTCATAATTTTAACTCATTAAACACTTTACGCAAAGATACTAAATAATAATTTGCCTTTGCGTCTGCATATTTTTTCTTTGTATTTTAATTTTTTTAAGGAAAAGTACGATTTATTCACTAAAATATTTAGCGCACAGTTTTATTGAGGGGCACAAACTATATGAGGTTCACTTCTTAGAACTATTTTTGAGATCACGTTATTCTCATAGTTCTCTAAGATTCCATCATCCTTGACTTATTAAAAATAAAAGTTGAATTTTGACTCATAAATCTTTAAATTGATCTCATATATTTTTGTAACATAGGATTATATAAGTTATCTTATAAATAGTTATGTAAAATTGAACTAGATTTTGTTTATAAATGTAAGTACTATATTTATATAAAATACTTTTGCACAAAGAATTATTATAATATTTGTAATCATAGTATAGCGCGCTGTACATATATATAAAAATTATACGATTATGCTCGTTAATAAGAATAGGCAATTGAACTTTACTATATAAGTAATGTTTGCATTTTAGTCAATATTAGAGTAGCTAATAAAATGATAATTAATATCTGTGTAGCAAAGCAGAACTACGCAGTAGCAGACAAAGCATATAGAATATCATATATTCTTTGGAATTGCAGCTCTGTACATCTGTCGTATTACGCTATATGCGGCAAAACAACGCAGTTTACAATAAACTAATTCTGGGAAATTGCAATATTAGTTATAAAATGCTTATTGTTTATTTCCGTCATTGAGACTATTTAAAATTTTACACATGCGAAAACCAAGTAATTCTATTTAACATTAAACATACACTCCATTCTAGTGAAAATTGTGTAGGTTAATTTTAAGTAGTTTAAATACAATTTTGAAAAGTGTATTTCTAGTTGCAGTCATTAAAAAACCAACTTGACAATTTTAAGGGTACAACATATTTTTCTGGGTGCACAACATATATGGGTGCACCTAGAGCTCCCTTTCTCTGCATGGTTCCGACGAGCCTATGGCGGCCGAATTGGTTCACCCAAACCTAGGTTGATTATAGGGTACCTAGCTCTATTAAAGTCAACCTATCTCAA
>JAYRBW010090804.1:0-21416 GCA_036023295.1 Invenusta paracnida
CACCGATCCTGATATTGTTTTACTCAAACAGTATATCACGAAAGGATGGCCTCGTTATTCAAGTTCTTCAATGTTGCTATACACTAAGGCTAATCATGAATATTCAATCCAACAGGGCATCGTTTATCGAGGTCTATGTGTGGTTCCTATTAAACCTCTACGTTCACGCATATTACACATGCTCACAAATTTCTACCATTTGTTCGTCTATTTCTCCATCGATATTTCAAGATTTATTGACAACTTCTTTCCGGCTTG
The DNA here is from genome assembly GCA_036023295.1 of Invenusta paracnida. Classification (NCBI taxonomy): domain Eukaryota; kingdom Metazoa; phylum Platyhelminthes; order Proseriata; family Coelogynoporidae; genus Invenusta; species Invenusta paracnida. The sequence continues at coordinate 259 of JAYRBW010090804.1, forward strand.
AAGAGGCACGCTCATACCAAGATTACATCATCCTTTATGGGAAAGACAAACAAGAACATGATGCAAGACTTCTGAAAGTTCTAACCACACTAAAAAATGCAAATGTCAAAATTAATGCCAAGAAATCTCAGTTTTCAGTGACACAACTACCTTACTTGGGTTTCCTTATAGATGAAAAAGGAATTGACTCAGATCCAAGCCGTCTGGATCTTATTATAAAGGCTCCCTTATCTCCCAACTGTGATAAAGTGAGATTAATATTTGGCTGTCTTCAGAATTACACAGCCTTACCCCACCTTAAATAAAAAACAAACTCCCGAGTTTTTCTCGTTTTTTCACTAAAATTTAGGAAAACACATTGTGGATTTTACACCGCAGACAGCAAATATAATTATACATAAAACAATGGGTATAGCTAATACAAAGTGTAAACATTAAAATACATGCTACTATGATGTTACATGTCTGGTATGTAAGTTAAAAGTGTCTGAAAAAAGGGTTACAGGGAACTTATCCACAATATTATTGGGATTGCAGGCTCAGCTCTTTTTGTTTGATAGTATTGTTGAGATCTTCAATACTTGTTTTCATAACACGAGTCTTAGCAGTCAGGGCATGTGCCTCTTTGAATAGGATTGTCGAATTTTAGCTGGCTCCTTGCTCAGATAATGAGAAGGCCCGATCTTCCAGGTGCTGTAAATCCGTTGCCAAGGATTTTTGGCTTTTCTTAAGACTTGCAAGCCCCTCTCGTCCACTTTGCGTTTGGTGACAGCAGCAACTTTGCATGTTGCTATCTTTTGCTTCAGTAGGTAATCAATCCTTGTACCTGTGGTTGGCCATGGCGACCTCCTCCATCATCCGTTTAGAGATGGTGACATTATTAATGTCACCAACCGAAATGATGTGGTCGTTTACAAGCCGTCGGGCAACAAGGTTGTTTGGCTGCAAATTGAAGGTGGGCATTTGTTTATTGACAGAAAAGGAGCGCTCCACGCTAGCTTGTCCATGACTGAGGACGAGGAGCTTCTTAATCACAGACCACAATTGCGAGTACTGGTGGTTAGCAGCCAAAAGGCCGTGGAAGAGTTGGTCAAAATTTTTTTCCAAATCTGCTAGAGCTCTGACCGTAGTAAGCTCTGGTTCCATAGCTGGATCAATGGCAAATGTCTTGTATTGTTGAAGAACAAGGTCACCGATTTAATTTTTTCCACTTTTAATAGATGCGAATATGTTCTTAGATGAAAATTTAATTTTCTTAACATTTACTTACTTGCATCTGTGGAAAAATTGGATGGATTGATGATTTGAAAAAGTTTCTTATCCCCCGAATAATTGACACTAAATAATACAATTTCTTAACTTTTTTCCAGATTAAAAAAAACTGAAAAACCAATGTATATTCCCGTTATAAGATCGGAGAAACACATGGTTAAAAACCTAGGTAAATTCCCGTTTCCCGATTGGTGGGGACCCTGATTACAGCAGATTTATTCCACAATTTGCCTCTATATCCTATTATAAATACCCTATTGTGTTATACCCTATTAGAAAAAATAATAATAATTTGACGAAAAATAGCTATTGATTGCATACATTTTCCAAGTTGCACCGATTTGGCTTCTACATTTATTTATATTAATATAATGTTTAAAATGTCAGCCACACATCCTAACAGTGAAAAATGCCATATTTTGACGTCTCTATATGTAATTTATACAATTAATACATCATTTAGGAACACAAATCTTTTTTTCACTTATCGTGCTAACTCGACTTCAATATATTTAAACAAAACCGAAACAAATATCATAATATTTTGAATGCAGTAAAACAATAACATTTTCTAATTGATCGTGATCCATTGTTTGTGAACTTACCGATATGTATATATACATAACGGTAACATAATATATTATACAATATTCGATTGTAAGTATGTATAATATATATATGTATATATGTATTATTACATACAGAAGCAAACTGTGTTTAAAATATTATTATTAAAGATATTATAATATTAATAGTATATAATATATTTAATATTACACAGATTATAAATTAAGCCGTTAAGCAAACATTGTTATCACCTATATATATGAATACGAACATAACCGTCCTTATGGTCATTGGTGTAGTGACGGAGATTAAATAGAACATTTAAATTTATTGACCAATTCTTACGGTAGGCATCGGGTTAATTATTAGCAAACATTTCTACATAAATACGTATAATAAGAAAATAAATTCCTTCATAAAACAGTTCAGAATAAAAATTAAATGTGACAAAAGCACATTTTTCAATAAGCAATCCATGAGATTGAATCATGGTTACGAACAAAGTCTTATTAATTAATCCCCCTACTATGAACTGTAACAGCTGTTATGAGGAAATTTCGATTAAATATTTTACTTACAAGTTATGTCTTCCATTATCTGAGGATGCAATTTCGCTTTGTCCCCTGTTCCAGTCTTTTTTATGAGCAGATGGAGGTCCTCTTCCAGAAGTTTCTTCAGAACTCTACCCACGTGTTCCTTTTTGTTAAGGCCCCAACTTCCTTCATCCATTTGATCTATAATAAATATAGACTATAATAAGTAAACCTTTATGGATACATAATATACGTAGGTATGCAGTTAAGTTTTTAGGTTTAGTAAACTCGGATTTAGTAAATATGTTTCAATGCACTATCAAATTAAGCTACATTTTTTGTATAATTGTATTTGGATATAATAAACTAGGATTTAGAAAAAATCGGGTTTAGTGAACCTTTTATGCAGTACGAAATGCAATTAATGATAACTAAATTCGAACATTTGCTATGTTTTATTAAATATACGTTAGTAGATGGATATTTCTCTTACATAAATGATTGAAAATCTACTAAATGTTGATTGTGTTATCTATGCATAATAAGTTTGTATTTATTACATCATAGATATTCTTTCTCTTTTACCTAGATGTTATGTATCACACAGTCTATCTATAAACATATTTAATTAGGTTATATATATTATGATTTATTATGATTTTTGTGATTATTAAGATTTTCATAATAGAATAGGATTTTGTGAACGCTCATATTTAGTGAATATAGACTATATATTAATATTTTACTGTCATTATTTTTTTTTAAATGTGACAAAAAAACAAATTGTGACTTTTATAAGAAATAAAGATGGGATTGTCTTAATATTGGACAAAATGACTACATCTTTGATAATATATATTTCATATCTAATTAAAATATACAATCAATATTAAATTTGCACATTATTAAAATCATTTTTGTGTTTTAGATTATGGCAAACTAATATTTAACAACTTTTAATCATTGACATTATAACAAAATTATATTTTTATTATAATTTCATAATACACACCTTGTCCATGGTATTCCATATACCTACTGTATCTGACTCATCAATTCGTGCATGCAATGAATTTCATATTCATATAATTAATATGCATTTCCATATTATCGAGGACCTATGAATATCAATATGAGATCCTAAAATATATGTATTTATAATATGTTTTAGATAACCTTAATTACATTTGGGCTGATTACATTTTGGACAGTTTTCATTTTTAAGCCTAATTCACTTTTTATAATTAATATTAACAGTATTACTAAAATTAACAATGAAAATTATCAATGACACTGTCTAACAAATTAGTAATTAATATTGATTTTTAATAATATCATTTTTTTGTAAGTAATTCATTAGACCTCAATTTGTCTAATTAATTACTAATTACTTATAATTACTTATAAAAGACCTGACCGAATAAATCCAAAGGCAAAGTTAGGCTGAAGATGTATTAGTTTACCAAATGATATCAAACAAATAAATTAATATAAAGTATTCAAACATCAATAGTAACAATTCAGTAAAGTTGTATGACATTAACCCATTTAATACTAGTGTCCTATTATTATTATTATTGGTTATTTTTTATATATGTAAACCTTAAATTCTTTTAAAAGCAAATTAAATTTTCAATTCATAATTTCCTAAACATTAATTTATGGTAGATTAATCGATTACCAAAAATATATACATACTAATATTAATAATAAAATATCTAAAATAACTATATTAACATACCATGGAACTTCATTAAAAAAGCTCCTGCTTCAATTACAGATCTTCTTCTATCCTTTCTCGACGCAGACATTTTACAACGAAATAAAACGAACGGAAACTACTATAATGGGAATAGTTAAACAAAATAAAATTGTAATATGAATTAATTAAATGCGTGGTCATATACTTTATGTTTGATCTTCTAATTTTTGAACTATTACGGCGTACGAATTACATTTATAGTATAATTACTTCGTAAAGTGTAGGTAATTTAAAACTTTGTTGTATTATTTTTTCATTTGCGCTCGATATACGAATGTTATAATAATATATTCATGTATTTTATAAAATAGGTATATTTAATGTATGCCTACATGTATTATTGTAACTATATATAATCTAGTCATATTTATCTTTTGTATTATTATAATATGTTTTTTATGTCAAAAAGTATTTAACCGAATAAATTAATTTCCAGTTTTGATATATCAATTTAGAAACATTGATCAAATCGTGGATTCAAACACGATTCCATTTGGCCCATCTATTTTATTAGTGTCAAATAATAAAATAGAGCCAATCAGGTCCTACCCCGACTCTAACCCGATATGGGCCAAAACGGATCTCAACCCAATTTGTTTTTTAAATTGTACTTTTAATAAGCACACTTCTCGATTGTAATGTTTGAAATGATTGTAGGAGTACTATATAAGTAACTACATAATTAAAAAAAATATGTTGGCCCTAACTTATCCCAGTAGCCCAACTTGGGCCCAATAATCTTTTAACCCAAGGCCAAAACTTAGACTAATGAATGGTTTGTGTATAATATGTATCATTTTGTCAGAGCACAAGTAAACGTCAAAGTTAAAGGTGGCCTTTATAAATATGATATTATAATTATGGTTTTTTTTAAACATTGATTGATATAGCAATTGATTTGTTGCAATTTTCAAATAGATGCACATATTTTCCTAGTCTCATGTTTATAAATAATGAATTGATTATTGCTCTAACATCACAGACGGACTCGAAAATACGTGTTTTTTAAATATATAACATAAAACTCTTCAGCTGATCAAAACATTTTACGGCATGTATTCTAGACAGCAACACAACTATGACTATCTACATCGAATAAATTTAGCACATTTGTTACACATGTTAAACTGTCCTACCACTAGTCACACAAGCATTCGAAAGAAAAGTATTTTCACCATCGCAAGCCAATTATAGATCTGATTGAGAAAATGTAAAAATAAATCCCATCTGCCTTATAACATTCTCTGCTATTGCGAAATGAAAAAGAGTAACAATATCGATTAAATATTTTCCCTCCTCATCCATGGTATTTACTGTAGATGTGAAATAAAAGACAAACTTTTAACATGTCCTTTACGAACTTTTAAGCAACATAGTACATTGAAATTGAAACCTATAACAAAACTCCGATCGAATAATTCTTCGTACAATCTGCCTTCCTAAAATTCACAAAAGACAACTGTTCTTTGAGCCCAATCCAGTCTATGTATGGCTCTCTATATCACACAATCGCCCTGTAGCTGTGGCTTAATAAGATCATCAAAATATGTATATAAAACATTGTGTTATTCTTTCGTCGAAAAACTCAAGTTTATTCATTCCTAGTAAACCCTGTGGTCAGTGTTTTAAAAGCCTAGTAATCTGCTCTTTTCATCCTAATATCATTTTCATATCTTGCTATTCACAATTTGCATATTTATTTTCATTCACTTTTTCGTTGTATCAAACAGAATATATATAAACACATTTAATGACTGCCTTAATGCCATAAATATAGTACAATTGCTGATAATATCTACAAATGATATTTAATGTGGGTTAATAAACGTTGTAATTAATATGACATGCTTAAAAAACTACCATATCCTAATTCTATCATATATCTTAATAAGTGTATCAATTCTGACTCACAAAACAAAACACTGAATAAAGTACTATAAACAAATAGATCAAATAAACCGCTCATGTCTAGCTGTCAAAATTTTATTAAATTATTATTAAATTCGTAGTAAATAAATATTAAGATACATAATTATAAATCAATGTTAGTAGTAATGCAGAAATGAAGCTAGAATGTGGGTTTCATAAAAATACATATATATATTTATTTTACAATATTATGTTTTGATACTGTAGTTGTAACATTTTGGTAATAAAAGGCTATCATCATATTCCACAAAGCTGCAATATGGGCTACAAAAGGGAACATATACTCAACTTCGAATAAAATAACTGTTTCCGATTGCGAAACTGGTAGTTTAAAAATATAAATTTAAAAACAATAAACTTTACAACATTGAACGAGAACAAGCACATTTAATTAATTATGAAACAGTGCAAGGAAAATGTTTAAAGTGATATGGCGTCAACATTAAACTTAACCACAAAAAATAGAAAAGTGAAAATATAGAAATAGAATTACATCTATTTAAAGTAGAAATAGGATGTACAGTTAAACTATCAAAGATAAGCTCCAATCAATTGCATTTACGCATCTTCCTCTCAACTGATTGGAATTAAGACGATTACTTGAAACAAAACCAATAAGAAAGATGTACTTTAATAAGATTATTAGATAATAAGTGAAACAAAAATGTACACGTAAAGTAAAAGATTGATACACAGGTTATATTGTAAAAAAAATACTCATACAGAAAAAGAAATGTACACAAAATTGCATCTTGACGAAATACGGCATATCAATATATATTTTCGATATATATATCAATTAAACAAACCAATTATAAACAAATATCAAGAGCTGTGTCCGAAAACTGGATATATACAACTCACACATATGTATACGGCTTTTCTTTCATCTTTATGTATTCGATTGAGAACTGTGAGATGTGATGATCGCAAAAATGATTTATTACATAATATAAATTGATACGACTTTTAACCTGTATGTATTCGCTTGTGACTTGTGAAATGAGATAATTCAAAAATGATCTATTACATAACACATATTGATACGGTTTTTTATATGTATGTATTCACTTGTGACTTGTGAGATGAGATGATTGCGAACATGATTTATTACATAACACACAATTAAACGGCTTTTCATCCGTATGTATTCGCTTGTGATATGTGAGATCTGATGATCGCGAAAATGATTTATTACATAACACGCATTGAAATTGTTTTTCACCTGTATGTATTCGCTTGTGAAGTGAGAGATGTGATGATTGCAAAAATGATTTATTACATTGAGTACATTGATACAGTCTTTCTCCTGTATGAATTCGCTTGTGACGTGTGAAATGTGATGAATCTGAAAATGATTTATTACATAAAACACATTGATGCGGCTTTTCACCTGTATGTACTCGCTTGTGAACTGTGAGATCTGGTGATCGCAAAAATGATTTATTACATAAAACACATTGATACGGCTTTTCACCTGTATGTCTTCGCTTGTGAAGTGAGAGATCTGATGATCGCGAAAACGATTTATTACATTGAGTACATTGAAAGGGTTTTTCACCTGTATGTATTCGTTTGTGACTTGTAAGCACTGATAATTGCGAAAATGATTTCTTACATTGTGTACATTGATACGGTCTTTCACCAGTATGTATTCGCTTGTGACGTGTGAAATATGATGAATCTGAAAATGATTTATTACATAACACACAATGATACGGTTTTTCACCTGTATGTACTCGCTTGTGAAGTGAGAGATGTGATGATCGCGAAAATGATTTATTGCATTGAGTACATTGATTCGGTTTTTCTCCTGTATGTATTCGCTTGTGACGTGTCAGACCTGATGAACGTAAAAATGATTTTTTACATAACACACATTGAAACGGCTTTTCTCCCGTGTGTATTCGTGTATGTGAGATAAGGCTTTCTTTTTGCGTAAATGATTTTTGACATTGAGTACATTGATACGGTTTTTCTCCTGTATGCACTCGCTTGTGAATTGAAAGCTGTGATGTACTTGGAAATGATTTATTACACAAAACACACTGAAAAGACATGCGATCTGAATGCATTCCACTGTGATCATTTTGTTCTTTTAAAGAAGAGATTGTTGATGAATACATACTTATCCGGTAACTTCTGTGAAAAAAAACAACATAAAATTCAACATATTAAAAAATTAATTAATGCAATACCTGTTTCTGATTATTTTAGGTCACTGTAAAAAATGATCAAATTCGATTGCATCCATCTTAGATTGACGATGGCTACTGTTCGAATAATGATCGAAGGAAAAAATATTCTCGCATGTGCGTGTAATCAAATTGAGATTTCAAGAAATACAAATACATGCGGAACACACTTCGGATTTAATTGTGTAATGAATTTATTGGGCCTGATAAAGAAAGAACGAGAAGGTAGCTAGAACAAATCTATGTATAAAAGGATAGACGATATGTCAGAATTTATCTAATTGCTTAAGTTATTTAAGATTACACTGCAGCTGCCAATCAATCCCTTTGCCGAGATGAGAGTAAGATTGGCACTCAATATCAAATTTTATCAGATTATAAAAACGAATTTATTATATCGATTCAGATAAAGCTTTTTAAATAATAAAGCGAATTCTTTTGATAAAAAGGTCAATATAGCTGACGTCAGTGCAGAAAATGTCCAGTAACTCACATACATATGTTCATACTGGTTTTGTCTATATGTGAAACATACATTGAATAATATCATGCACTATTAACATTTATTGTACGCAATAGTTTAAAGGTGGTCATTTAATGGACAAAAATAACAATATTCATTATGAGGTATTAATTATAATGAGGTATAATTGTATTAAAAAGTGCGGAGATGTTTTAAATTAGCAAATACATAATTGTTTTAAAAAAGTGTTAAAAAATATGTTTTAAATAAGTCAGCAAAATTGAAGTTTTGCATACCTAAGAATTGTAACTATTTGCAAATTTTTTAACAAAAATCAAGAGATTAGATTACAATAAATAAAATTTTCCGTGAATAATTATAGTTTCATGACATCAAGCTCATTTTCTAAAAAACACAATCTAACTTTATTTCATAAAAATTACAGAAAAAATAAACGCCAACAAAATAGCATAATATAAAAATTGGTCAATTCTAATAATTCTACTTCAATTTAAACATTCATTATCTAAACACAAATATTTAATCTTGAAATAAATTTTCTTTAAATGTTTATACAAATATTGTACTCTTAAAATTTGACAACGTTTTTTGTGCTTTATTATGGAATTATTCAATAGCTTTTTATATAGCTTTTCAAAGTGACCAGATTTCGATATTTGTGAAATGATAGACCATACTTTGAATAACGTGTTCAGAATATAATATAAAGCTCAGCATTTTATGTGTTGCAATTGCGCAGTACACACAAACGTAAAAAAGGCTTATTTCTTTCATGATATACACTCTGCAGATGTACATAGTTAATTCTATTATTATACGGTACACAATACCTGGATACTAAATAAAGATACAGAAAACCTGTTCACTATTTTGATTTCATTATTACGATAAAATGAGTAAATAACACGATTCCAACTGATTTAATAAAATAAGATTCTTTAGTAATTACTTGACTTTACAATGTTCCAACATATTCTAGGTGTGGACTGTTTTTTCCGTATAGCGAAAAGGATCATTTTATGCGTTGTAATAAAAACAAAGCATAGACAAATAAAAATAAGAGAAAACTAAAGTACTCTAGTATAAGTGCCATATGCACCAACATATTCTAAGTCTAGAATTCCTTTGGTAATTAGACAAACTGCTCTAGTAACGAACTATTCATATTATACTATTTATTTAAATGAATAGTTTGTTTTCTTACATACACGTTTCTTTAATACGGAATAGATTAAATCCACTAGACTTCTCTCACTGTGATTATCTTATAAGAAACAGACAACCTTATATTAATACTTCAACCGCAATTTTTAGGCTAATATTCATACCGAAGTCAATACTATTTCAAATATTAAGTATTGTAAAAACTCTTGATTTCCGGACACCAAATTATGTATTTATTGATATCTAATTGTATCACTAATATCAAAGAAATATGCCTAACAATTAACAAATTAAATTTCCACAAAAATCTGCGAATAATTTATTTTAATATGTAACTTGTTGATCCCCACTTGTGTAAAATGAGCGACAGTATTTACTGAACTGAACGATGATATAAAAAGCCTTTAATACTATGGTTTTGAAATCAAAGAATTTGACCAATTGTAAAAATATATAATCAAGTAATATGTATTAAGCAAATTATTAGTTTCGTTCAAAACTTTAGCTTGTTATCTATTTCGTATTGGAATAAGTTAATCAGTACTTTTTAGATTATATTTATTTAGTGTCCTTCACATCAAATAATTCACAAGACACATAAAACAATTTCAAATATATAAATTTGGAAGAACATTCTTATTATTTAGTACAAAAACATTATTTATGAAATCATTAAATATAAAATTAAACGCTTTGAATAAAAATAGACAGAAACTAAACCAAAAATAGTTTCAAATGCACAAAAATTCAATGTACGGACATTGGAGGTATATAAATTATGTTAGTAATGCTTGAAAACACTCTGAAATTCTTACACTAGGACTGAACACCAGTGGCACCTCACAAAGTTGCCTGCTACTAATTTTAACGTTATGAGTTTTGAGGAGGTCTATGTTTCTGTGAGATTTTAGATTTGTGAAATATATTTGACTTTTGGTGTTACGAGCATATTTTCCAACAAAAAGAGGCAGATGCATTTCAGTTCCCTTTTGAGTTAAAATAACAAAAAAATACTTTTCAATTTTGCATAAAATATCGAACTGTTTATGTTGTCCTTAAAGGTTAAACAAAGGTTTCGAAGATTAATATCACATTCGATAAAAATAAATCTGACATCTTTATTTTAATCATGTCATATTTCATTAAAACTGGATTTTGAAAATTATATTTTACTCTATGAGAGAAAATTGTAACTTCTAAATTAGAATTATTTAAAGTTTACTATCTTAATATTTAAGAAAACTCAAGACACCAGTGAAAAAATCATTAGAATATCTTAAACTATTAAACTGTCAAAAATAGTAAAACACGTGTAAATAAAGGAAACATACCGTATAACAGCTGCTGCATTTTGTTTGTTCAGTTGGGTAGTTGGTGGAGATATCAAGTTGCTGGAAAAGGCTGAAAACAAAAGAAATATGACTTAATTTAAACACTTAGTACAATTATGTCTCGAAGAATTACTGTGAAAAAATTACGTTTAAAAATTAGCTTACAGACATCTGCACCAGCTAATATTTTTATTGTATTCTATGCAAATATTATTCGTGGTATAACAGTGTTAAAATATTGAAAATTAGGTAATGTTACCATCAATATAATTTTATTATTATTACATATTACAATTATACATAAAGAGTTTAAAACATATCTGATCAAATGAAGCTATTTCTGATTAAGTAAATATATTAAATAAATAAATAAATATTTACATAATGTGTGTACAGTTCAAAGTATATTTTTGTATTCGTTTATTGAATGTAAAAAATCATGAAAATAATAATCATGTTTGTATTGCCTCAATTAAATTTGATTGAAAAATAAAAACTGATAACAATTTTTCAATATAATGTTATATCAAAATATTAACCGTCTGTTTTGAAAACTGACCAAAAAGTGAAAATTACATTTAATTATCTGTAAAATACAAAATATTCATGTCAAAATGGCATATTCTTATTTATCGGTCATCTTTTATTATTGATAAGAATTAGTTTAATGGTTTTTATAAATTTAATAATAGCTGGATTTAGGGTTTGGCATTACTTGTAAAATTAAAGTACAATTAAAATATAAGTGATCCGATCTCGTAAAAGTTTATGAGGTTGTTCTGCATAATACACTACTTTTGTTTATTTTCCAACTGAAATATATACATCACTGTTTTGGCGGCCACTACGTTTATATAGTACGTTAATTAACCTCATCAGTGGTATATTTTTTAAGGAATGCCACTATCCAAAAACACTCCCAACATAATACTGGAAGCACGGCGGATTGTACACTATAATACTAGTTTGTCGAGCCCAATTTAGCTCCAATGTTTTGTATAATTTTGCTGTTATTCTTACTTAACAAAACTGATATTTTGTATTTGTAATATTTACTTTTGTATAATATATGTTATATCTATATGTATGTATATAATACCATTTCTACAACTTCTATGTGGTATGATATCTAATCGCTGTACTCAGAATTTGTATACACTAAATGATGGACACAGTAATACTGTTCTATTGTTATTTCCATTCCAGTGCATTGACTTGCTCTCCACCAAGTGTAATGAATATATTTATGTAATAATTTGATTTGTAGCTTTTTTTGGTTTACAATATTATATGTTATTGATATATTATTTGAATGGCGTATTTCAATGTTCACAGTTCACTGTTATCGCTAATTTAATGTAGTAAGCGGAATTTTTTTAATAAATAAATATTTGTGAAAATTGATTGCGCAATATAGACAATCGTAACAATGTTAAAACTTAAAAGAATTGGGTCAAACCATTATATTATGTAGGTATGCTGCAGATTGGTGCTAACCAAAATCATGCATTGTTTTGGTGTGACTTAAGCGACTTTAAAATTTGACCATGCTTTATACTATACAGCACAATTTAATATATTTTCAGTAATAGCCAAAAATAAATTTATAACATATGTATTATGTAGTATTATACATAGATTGGCTATCCTGAACAGATGGCATAACAATTTGAAGAAGTAAGTGTATTGTAAAAAATATAGATCTTTTATAAATTATTAAATACTACGATATAATATAAAAGACTAGTTAAAATACAATTTTTTTTCTGTATTAATATATAGAAATGGCATATACTTAATTTGTTTAAATAATATATGTTAACCAAAGAATCTAGAGCGAACGACAAGAACCCTCACTCGATGCCAAAGAATCTAGAGCGACAAGAACCCTCACTCGATGCCAAAGAATCTAGAGCGAGCGACAAGAATGCTAAAAATTTAAAAACCGGTAAATGTTTTAGCGGTATTTGAAGTTAGTCCACCATTTTTATGCATTAACGTGTGTGCCGCCTTTAAATAATAAAGATGTTAAATTATATAAACAAACTCACAAGTATAAAGACTTATTTTGTTAAAATTTATTTTGCTTCGCAAGATTAATCATGTAAAAAATCTATTTTCTTTCTTGTTTAGCTATTATGATGCTATTTAGTATTTGAATTGGTAGGTAATGGATATAAACTATGTTCAAAATTATAGTTTGTTATGCATAAAAGTCTTATAGTATTTTTTCTATAAGCTCCAATTCTTCCAATAGAAAACTTGTTCCGAGTTAGTAATATGTTTATTAGCATGGAAAGTATGATCACTAAACCAACGTAGAATGTGAAAAGATGTGTATTTATTAAGTAACAGCTTTTCGGGCTCCCAAATTGATTAATTTAAAGAACAATGGAACATATTATATAACTTTCTGCCCCGTTATAGACTTGTTCAAGTCGGATTGGTGAACTTATCGATTTTAAATTCAACAAATAATAGCATAACAATGATGTATCTTGATTTTATATTATTTTTCTTAATGAATTAAACTGACGAAGAATTGTTCATAATATTATGTTATTGAATCACGTACGTATTTTACTCAATCAACCAATAATATTATTTTGGCCTGACAGAAAGTATTTAACAAGTGCGATAAACCCTATAAGTTGATCAAGCCCGCTTGGGCGATCACAATCATAAGTTGAATAATACCTACCTAGTAGGCCGTTCTGAAGTCCTTGGGTATATTCGTGTTAAGTGTATTGCTAATTTAGTAATTTATAAATTCTTAAATATTCATGAAGCCTGGCTTATAGGTATAAAGTTTTGTTTCTTTGAAAACATAATTATTTTTCTTTCACATTAATTTCATAAAGAAACAATGAAGTTGAAAATGGCACAAAAAACAAAATATTGTGCTAGAGCTACTTTTCACAGAGTTATTAAATTATAATTAATACAGCGAAGTTTATTGCCCCATAATTATTACGCTTTAACTTTTAAAATTCATATATATTAGACTTCCAGATAAACTATGTCTTAATGTAAAAGGATAAAACTATCTCTATGACCTATCTGGCTTATATTAGCGTGTGTATATTAGATAGGCAATAACTTTGCAGAATTCAAGCATGTCTGGGGATTATATTCCTTTCCTCACTGTCACTCTGGAGTTCTGTCACCTAGTTAGTTATATTAAGTTTAATAATCGACATCACCATTGTCGTATTATTAGAATGCCAAATAAAGTATCGACTTTTCGATTGATAACAACAGGAAAGGATGCATAACGTGTTTGCCTATTGGGGATAACGTTTTACTTTTTGGAAGAAAGTGGGAATATAGTTGATCGATCAGATATTAAAGAAGCGTATGGAAAATCAATTCACTGGAATTATGAAAGTTCGAACTGTCAGTTATACATCGTCAGTATAATAATGATCAAAAGAAAATACAATCACAATGGAGGTACAGAAATGGAACTGATCGAGGTAATATAATCACACTATAAAGACATGAGATTAATGAGGTAGAGTTGTGAGATTGAATGTATAGTTGTCCTATAATCCAAAGTCTTATAATAAAGGTTGAATCAAGAAATTGAGTGCTTCTAAAATCAATAAGTCACGGAAAATACGACTCAAGCCTTTACACTGAACTACAGAGAAGCAACTGAAGAAATTAATATTATAAGTAGTGTTATTGCGAATACACCTACTATAATGTTCTTTTATAGGGTAAGTATAGCTGTCGGCGCGTGTGCCGTATGTAAATGTGGATACGTAGAAGTTTCATTATAGTACAAATACTGTAATATTGCTACATTCAATTACTAGATAAGATAATTAATGTTCTTTTATTGGGTAAGCATAGCTGATGTTGGCGTATTTGTTGTATGTAAATGTGATTTACTATTATGTTTTATTATAGTACAAATATTGTAATCGCTACATTCAGTTATACTTTTAATTATACACTATGGACTGCTCTGCTATATTATTTTTAACCCAAAATACTTGTAAACTATGTAATAATTCATAATATATAATGTTCACATGATCCAGCCTTGTTTCAAATTGAACACTTTTATTTGTGTGAATTTGTATTTACAATTTTTGTTAAATCACTTTTTTTGTGATTTTTTAACTGATCTTTTTGAGAACAAATATTAGGTGATATATTCGTCAAAGAAAGTGGAAAAACATTTCCTCCAATCTTCTGATGATCAAAGTGTATGAAAATCCATCGGACATATTTTATAATGCATGCAGTACTAGTTAATATAGATCAAATGGGTTTTTTTACGAAAAAAACGGGTACGTTTTTGTAGAAAAAAAATTACATTTACAGAATTTCAAATTTAAACACCAAATTAAACACAACTTTTAAGGCATATGCATTGTATTATTATCCTTATAAGCCTATATATTTAAATATGACTATTCAATTAAGTTATAAAGTTATAAAAATTATATTATATAAAGGGTGCCATATGCGATCTTAATATTTTTAATAAATGTGTTTCTCACAAGCATAAACCACTGTAGGACCGGTTTCGATCTGGTTGGATCTCATCAGCTACAGGCAGGTTTGAACCTGGGTCGCCCTTTATTTTCCCTTTTTTACTATGGCTAAGCATACAGAAATTTAAATGATATGAAAAGAATATGTTTACAATTTTCCTTTCTGTTTGTCTGATGTTTTATTTTTATTTATTCATTTTGTCATTCTTGTACAGCTGGTTAGATCTCATCAGCTACAGGCAGGTTTGAACCTGGGTCGCCGGAATGGTAGGCAAACGCTCTACCACTCAACCACTCAGGCTGCTTGTGAGAGTTAAGCACTTGATCGCTTGTTAGCAGACAGTAAGAACTGTAGTTAGCGACTTATCATTATTGATATTGTCAACTACTATCAGTAGGAATTAATATATCTTAATTAAAATATTAAGATCGCATATGGCACCCTTTATAATTTGATAAAACACATGCTAAGATCCGATTCTGATAAAGTATATAAACGGTTCGAAAACTGCAATACCTCGTAGAAGAGAGAGCAGAAACTGCAATACTTCATAGAACAGAGATTTATCGTCGACAATGAACTGTAAGTTAAATTATATGTATTTTCTTTCTAACGAAATTTTTAATGATATTGCTTTAATTTTTTATCTCGATGAATAGATAAATATTATTAAAAACACTCAAATAATAAATTCAGAAACAATATTTTAGCTGCAAATTCTTAGACATATAGGGTATGTTGATATTTAAAAAAATTGGTAGCTGTTGCACTTTCGCTTGTTTGTGAGAATATAAATTAATAAAAAGCGATTACGGAAAAAAGTGTATGTATATTATTGAATAGCGCTTTCGACCTAAATAACGTTACAATGTGTACAAAGTTTCCATCAGTTCAAGTAAAACTATTGTAAAATTATGGGTACTGAATAAAAAAGAAAAACAGCTGATTATAGATCACATAAAAAATAATTAGGTAGATCATTTGAAATAATAAACAATATATTGTAGTTTATACTTTTTTCCGTAATCGCCTTTTATTAATTATTTATATTATAGCCATATAGATACGATATCTGTACAACGTTGGAAATATAGAACGAAGCGAAGCTGAGTTCTATATTTTGAATGGTGTACAGGTAGAGATATCTACATAATATGGCTATTAGAAAATAAAATGATGAATCTTTGGCCAAATTTAAAGTTTGCTTCAAAAATTTATTGTTTTTATGGAAATGTTCATGGCACTTTTTAAAACCGTTTTATATTACATTAAATAATGATTACATGTAATATAGAAGGGGTTTCTAAAATATCCCAAAATATAAAACGCTAATTAACATTACAACCATAGATCAAAATTTTATAATAACGTATATTGTGTAAGTATATCTTGCACGTATATTGACGTGCAAGTACGTCTACAAGGGCGCCTGGACCTGCAGCGGCTACGATATCGGCTGCGACCAGAGAGACCGTAAGATTTGCAAGGCGGGGTGCCGAAGTTCTGAGTGCTGCAAAGCTGGGGGCGGTGACTGCGGGGGCTACTAATTGTTATTGTGGCTGAACTAATCTATTTAATACATATGTACCTAATAATCTATTTAATTTCATTGCATTCTGTTTAATTCATTGCATTGTTAAAATATCTATATCTATCACTATGATGTAAAATAAGATTATTGATACAACCCTGATATTGATGATAATAGTGATAATAATGATAATAATGATATAATAATGAGGATATTAATGATACAACCCTTTGTTTTATTTATCAAGCATATATATTTATGAAAAAAGTTGAATACACAACAAAGAATTAACCAATACAATAAAATTATAACCTTAAATATCCATTGTATATCTGCCAGACAATGACATTGCTTACCATTTGAAATAGATAGCATAGTACTATTGTACGAAAACTTCAATAGTTTTTATTACGGCGTTACTATCTCTACAGCATATACATAGGTTAGGTTATAGTTAAGCAATATCTAATATATTGGTCGTTAAAAGTATAAGACGAAGCATTAAATATTACATATATGTAATAAAAAGAACATAAATTTATATAAAAAACTACAGTTTTTAAAAGGAATAAAGATAACACAATTTAAACGTAAAAACGTACAGGTATTACGTATTTGTGAACTGGATTTATATACGCATTTATTTGACTAAAATACTTTTCTCTTGGTCGGGTGCATTCTTCCCTATATATTTTAGTCAACTAACTGCGTATATAAATCCTGTTCACAAATATATAATACCTGTACGTTTTTCACGTTTAATTTTTGTTGCTTTTATTTCTTTTGAAAACTGTAGCTTTTTATATTGATATTGATATAGAACGATTGAAACGTCAAGCACAAATGTTGCCATCCGTTTCCAAAAGCAGCACTGTGAAAACCATCACTCGTGTAAGCACTATTTGTGATCAATTCATGAACTATCTCCATTAGTAAAACAATAAATTAATTCTGAGATCGACAAAATCCTAAAATTATATCTAACTATTCCTGTGACCACTGCCACAGCCTGATGGGACGTTCTCTATTCTGAGTCGAACAAAAACGTTTCTCCGTTCAACAGTGAGTCAAGCACAATCATGTTATTCTTTCGCATTATAAGATAAAAAACGACTGCTGACTTGTGATTAATTTTTCTTCATTATAAAATTTCTGAACATTACATGTTCCGCCTTTCGGCGGAGGTACAAATAATATTGAATGGTAAAAACAATTTGAAACAACACTTTTTCAAAAATTTAAACAATGGTAAAAAACACAATACAAATGTCAAATAATTAAAAGGTTAACACATAGATTTACAAATTTAGAGGTTAAAACTGATATAATATAATAGACCCAGAGAGTTAACTCCAAAGTAATTAATAAAATCCATGAACATATTTTATCTTTAATTTGTAAATCTATATGTGTTAACCTTTTATTTATTTGACATTTGCATTTTTTTATTTTACCGTTGTTTAAATTTTTGTTGTTTCAAATTTCAAATTGTTTTTATCATTCATTATTATTTGTACCTCCGTTGAAGCCGAAAGGCGTACAATGTAAGGTTCAGAAATTTAATAATAAAATAAAATTAATCACAAGTCAGCTTTTGTTTATTCTCTATTCTGAGTCGAACAAAAACGTTTCTCCGTAGTCAAGCACAATCATGTCATTCTTTCGCATTATCACCGTGATAATATACAGACAAACTTGACTTGGTCTCAATAACTAATTTTTTTGTAAAAATAATGATAGAAAATGGGTACATTTGGGTACATTTAAAAAAATTAAAAATCATATTTTCGTCTGTTTTGAAGAAAAATACACTGTTTTTAGAATTCTCAGTCTAATTAATATTTGACATTTATAAAATCTAATATTTAAATTAGTTTTAGAATGAAAATAATTGTCTAATAGTCTGAAAATGATATACTCATTGCATAGTCTTGAAAATGTGATTTTAACATATTTTAAAGGTATGTAAAAAGAGTAAATACTTAATAAACAGTTCAGGTTAGGCATCTATGAAATTTTTATTATATTTATAAATGAATAAATACGCTATAAGTATGATATTTAGTAGTAAAAAGGGATATAATATTTAAAACTGTCCAACATTTTTTTGGGGGGTATTATCCAATAGTACCTTTAATTGTTATAGGTCGGTACCAATATATGATTATTTTGGTAACTAATTGTACCCCATTAGACTGGCAGAGTTAGATCAGTAAAAATACAATTAAGGCCCACCGTCTGTAACGAATGATAAACCTGAAGCACAAATGGCCAACAGTCAGTCAAAAACAAGTATTTAGGTTTATAAAATTTTAAAAATTACCGTCAAAAATCAAATAAAAAAATGAGTCGTAAGAAAAAATTAGAAAAAAATGTGTGGAAAATTGTTGAACTAAATTACATGAGAACATGTTAGGAAAAAGATCAATTTGAAGGATTCATACAGGTAATGAAACAACGGAGTTCAGGAAAAACCTGCAGAGATTTTTTAATTGTATCTTATCCTTATTTGAATTCATGTGACTTCATCCTGGGCATCCCCTTTACCAATAAGCTCTGAGTCATCCAGCATACAATAAATCTTGTGAGCAAATCGGCATCCAGTATTTACACGATCAAACTTTTAAAAAGCAGAGGCCTGACTTTGCACTTAGTGTATACAACGCCTTGGTTATTAGCCGAATCATCTAAGCCAGACCAGCATGGTGGGGTTTCGCTAATCAAGAAGAACACAATAGACTATAGAAAGAATCATAAAACAAAGCATTAAGTACGGATACTGTAAGATAAAATATGACCTCGAGAAAAGTATGGAGAAGGCCAACAACAAACTGATCCTCAAAGTGATCAAGAACAACAGCCACGTCTTACACAAACTTCTCCCTCCTGTAAATCCGAATCTTCGTACTTACAAGAAATCGCCAGCATAACAGAATGACCCCTACGCTCAACAGCATTAACCAAAAAACTACATACCACGTGTTATGCATGAAATTAATTAACATGACTCTGACTCTTATTATATCTTTTATTGTTGTCTCTTACATAATTTCGTAATGCTACCTTTTGTATACATTTGTGTAAGCATTGTGCGTCTGTCATATTGCAAATATAGCTCATATTTATTTATTTATTTGTATCTATCAAAAATCCATTTAAACCTACCGATGCAGTATTTGCAACTCAATAGTCATTACATGTAATTATTATTTGTATTAATATATTTATTGAATAGAAACTATGTAAGTACAAGTTCATAAATTATACATAATTTGCTCTCATTCAAAAGAAAAAAACATAGACTGACTTAGCCAGATCTTTATGAAACATGATTTTACAGTATAAACTATTATTCATACAATAAAGATAATATATAATTCTAAGTAAGGTACATACATTATACATATTACATAATATATATGAATAAAATAAGAGATAATTATATAGTAATACAGTTAGTGATGTAATTAACATAGTATAGCGTGCATACAAAAGTATATCATATTGAAAATAGCAATAATACTTAAAATTCAGATAGTGAATTACATTTTCGAATTCTTGATGCCATAAGTGTTTTAAAAAATGTAAAGATTATTTACTCAAAATTGGATTCATAGAGAATTATAGTTTTGAAGCATATTTTTGTGGATTTTATGGATATCAATAGTTATATTTATAGTTAGGATTATTTATTATGTTTAAGCCAATAAGAGTTAATCTTTAAGTTTATGGCGGTCTATTTTTTTAAGAATGATTATTTTAATGACTGTTGAGTTACAAATGCTGCATCTGTAGGGTGTGCACGCCTAGCAAAGTATCATTTACATTTTAAAGTGGTAGACACAAATGCAGATAACAAGGTTCGCACATACACACCCAGC
>JAYRBW010090815.1:0-21416 GCA_036023295.1 Invenusta paracnida
TATAGTGTGGACCAAACATTTATGGTTTTATATGACGTTATTATTACTACTTTATAGCACGTGTTATTAAATATAATTATTTTTACTATTTTTATTGAGTGACTTATTTAAATTTTATTGAAAATGGATTCTTATAATATTAAAAATATACAACTAAATACTTTTCATAGGAATAAAGTAGTATGTTACCTTAAATCAGGGAGGCAATTATTTTAAAGCATTTTTAAAATTAAATTCGAAATCTACATCAGTCGAATTACCTTGTCTGTAAAGTTTGATAGATGTATATATTGAAATGCGCTAAGTGAACTATCTTAGTGTTATTACTCTATGATTACATGTTTTTAATAATAATTATTGTGACATACTTTTATATAATACGCGCACATACTCACACTTTTTCTTGATATATCTTTGGTAAGAAGTCAATTTATTTACTAAAATAGTTGACACTAAATTAAGGAAATTAAATTCCCTTGATGCTTTTATAAACATTTGTTACGGTTGTAATTTTTGTATTCTCATACGTACCTTGTGGTAACTTATAAAAATATGTACAAATTATTATTGTTATAGCATCTTTTAACAGGATGTAATCCGCAATTTTTATTGAATAAATTAGGATTTTACGCATTTTTTAAAATTACAAAAATTTGGATTTCTAAACTTTTTCAATACGAAATAAGATGTGATTCTTTGCAAAACTGTATTGTAATTACACTTTATAAAATAGCAAACGCAAAACGCAATAGTTTTGTTAATAAGGATCATAAAGTTAAACTTTGCCTCATTGAGGTAGGTATAGGGATAAAAAAGTTTAAAAGTTTTTACTAGAAAATTTTATCGATTTAGGTCAAAACGGAATTAGTAAAGAAGATATATACATCATGGTAATTTATAAGGACTTTCATTTATAAATTAGCGTGATATAACGCTTGTATACGTAAGCTCCGATTGTTTCAGTTCACTTTGAGATTTTGATTTCAATTATTTGCAATTGTTTTGTTAAGGTTTCGACATAGGCATTACTAAAACAACTATTGCCGTAGGAACATAGTTTAATAGGGGCGACCATAGATATTAGAATAGAATAGATAGGGTTAAAGTCGATTAAAAAATCTAGCCTGGAATAATCTTAAATTATGTTTCGTCTCTCACTCAGTGAATTTGCCCATACCTATTTTAAGATCATTTACCGTTTTCATGTAGAACAATATTGTACAATGCTAAACATTGAAGACAATGAGAAATAATTTAGTTCTATGGATTTCTCTATATAGATTGTATTATTTAATTAGATTTTTATGTAATAAAACGTACAAAATGAGCCATAAACTACAGTTAAATTGAGATTTTAAGTACATTTAAATTAGTATACAATGACTATTTCGACCCTTTTTACTGTTATTGAAACTCATGTCTACTTGATTAACTGATTCCATAATTCCAATCTTGATAAACTTATAGACATCCATTATCTATGAAGGCACCTAGGTTTACAAAGCATTTCACACACTTAAATTTAATACGATACTGCATCATAAACAAATGCTATCGGTAAAAGTTGTCTATATGTAGTATGAGTAGGAAATACACAAAAAATGCGTATAAAAAATCACACACAACATGCTTATATACAAGCAGTAATACTATGAGATCATCTATCTTTATATAGTATATATATTGTGCAATACTCACCGAAGCTTCTCTCGAACCTGCTGGAATGGATGGTGCAATGGATTGGAGGGGGAAACTGCCATTATCCCCCCGACCGCTAGCTGAAATCCTCTTACTAGCGATTGCGACATTAGAATTACCATCCGTCACCGAAGATGTTGCATTAAGCAGTAATGAGAGAGGGGGTAATTGTCTCGGTGGAGTAGCCCGCCAGTCATTACTAGATAAAGCCATGGCTCCACTACTAGAGGGAAAAGGGGCTTGGTCTGATGCTGCGGAGACACGGGCTCCATTTACAGATAGACCAGAGATGTTCAGGCCGTTCAACTATGTAAGGGGTCATAGGAAATTAACGACGAGTAAACAGTTATAGGTATCAAGGAAAATGATAACTTGCTTTCAAAGAATTAATTCATTAATTCAAAATTGTATATCCAATATCTATCCATCTCACACGTAAATTAGTGTAAAATGCTATTTATAACACAAAAATATGTTTGAAAAAAATAAACATAGTTTTATTTAAAAACAAACATGAAAAAAAATTATTAATAATATATCAAATCCAAATGGGTACACATGGCAATTCAGTTATATATATCCAATGCATAAACAAATGCTTCAAAAATCTTACTGTGAGGTTTCTTATTTGAATAATGTCATTAATTTAAGACACAAATTAAATCAAGCAAATCTCACTACAAATTTTACTTTATTTGGCATCCTATAAAAATTGCACGAATAAAAACAATTTGACCATTGGTGAATTATACTTAAATGGTGACTTCCAATAAGATTTATATAGGTAATGTAATAGTTTCAATAAGATCAGACTTATTGAAATTTTGCATGCTCTCGATAGCTTTTTTCCACATAACCTGACAGGTTTAGTAAATATAAAGTAACATTTAGATAATAAAAGATTTCAGTAAAGCATATTTCAATTGAAAGCTTTTATTATGAATATAAAGTTTTCAACTATAGTTTAAAAATCGATTAAAAATCTTTAACTGAAAATTCAGTAAACTAATTAAATAGAATAAAAAAATTGGTGTCCTAATATCTATAAATTTATAAAAAGTATCTATAATGACATAGACTTGCTATGTAAGCAAAAAAACAAACAAACAAATACAAATGACACAACTCTAAGTAAGTAAGTAAGTAAGTAAAACGTATATTTAGAATTAAAGCGACCAGGGTCGGACATTGGAAACAATGTCGGACACAAATGGAAAAATAGCTGCAGGGAATCAAGCTAACAAAATAAGTAAACGCATTAAAAAATATAACAATAATACATTTAGAATATTTACGTATATTTGATTTGACTTTCAGTTTTTATATGACAACACCATTAATAATTTAATATAATTATTACATTTACCTGTTGCTTACTGATGATCTCAGTCATACTTCTCCTTCTAACAACACCAGCTGGCCCTTTCCTTCTTGCACCAGCCCCACACTCCTCTATATATCTCGGTACTGTAGGGACACCTCCAAGATTATCTCCGGTTAAAGCAGGTCTAGTAGACGTGTTGGCAGAGGCAGGTGGAGCTGGAGAAGGGACATTGACCATACCGCCATCAATAGGACAGGTGGGACGTCTGTGCAGGAGCCAGGGATCAAGACAGATCGCGTGGAAAATGTGTCGACAATCGGGAAGACGGCGCACCAGATCTCCCATGCGATAGACCATCAGACAGAGGCGACACTGTTGGCCAGGTGCCAAAAGGCGATTTGTGCTGGTCCGGATACGCCAGGAGGGCAGCTGGTCTACCTCAGATTGGCGGAGATCGCTGCCAACAGCAGGACTATAGCAGAATGTATCATCCACACAAATTAATTTGGTTGTGTAAATTTTTATACAAAATATTTCAATGCATAATAAATAAAAATTATCTCCACAGTTTTTACAACTTCAAATATAATGGAACAATAAATATCAAAATATTTTTATTACTTAGATACAATTTATTTTTACAAATAAAAGTTAATCATATAAGCGGTAGCAACGCTAACCCGACAGAAGCAAGAAATCAGTACGTTCTTTCCCTTCACAAACAGGTTGAAATATAGAACAAAATTCCAAGACTGAGATTTGTGGAAAATCTTCAAAAAGTATAATACAAGATAATAATTCAAAGTCACCCCTTCGAAACCTCAGCTGAAGTAGTCGATGAAGATAGTACACGTTGCGTTGCTTTACGAGATAAACCTCAAAGCTTTACAGAAAACAACAATTTTCAAAGGATCCTTTGATTCTAAAAACTTTACTGCAGCTACGGTTTCAATATGACACAAAAATATATTATGTTACTGACTTCGGTCTGGGATTTTTACTTCGAATATATCATTATTGAAGTCAGAAATATTTATACTACTGCATGTCTATCTACAAAAAGTACATAGATACATAAAACATCTTAAGGGAATTCTCACTGTTAGACTGGAAAAGTGTTTACTTTTTAAAAATTAAATAGAAATAATTTAATAATAATAAAATAAATAAATATAAAGTAGTGTGCTGAAAAAAGGGCACTATTTTTTTACATTTTATAAGCAATGAATGGAACATAATTAAAAATTGCAAAACATTACATTTTATAACAATATAGACTAGGTTAATATAGTTTCAATGTCTGTACACAACAACCTTAGCCGCGCTATAGTGAACAGACGCGAGTTCTATACTGATTGTTGATATCTTTTGATAAAGGGCTCCTTTTCCTTAAGGTTCCTAGGGGGGGTGCACACCCCAACACCCACCCCTGCGTCCGCCCATGGTATATATATATAGGTATACCTACTATCAGAATTCTCTTATACAAACTTTTTACCCAAAAAAAGATTGGTGTTTTCCAAAGCAATCGTTATGAAGTCTGCGGTACAAGTTTACTAATATTCAGTTCTGTTGTGTATTTTCATGGGATTTTCTTGGGGATTAGGAAAACTATACATGTAAAATAATGTATAATGTAAAATTCAACAATATAACGATATTTACCATAGATAATGTATTATACACCAAACATCTAGGTTGGCAATTTAAGTTAAACGATGCAGTCACGCGTGTATGGAAAATTGTAGGTACCTATATTATTGTCCAATTAAAAGTTACTATTACTACGTCATATTGAATTGGAGGTCTATTCGCCAATCAGCCAATCAAATTAGCTGATATGTGTATGGCAATGAATGCATAATAATACATAACAATGTTTAGATTGCCAATCTAGATGTTGATGTTGTTGTTCAGTATATATAATAAAATTGCTACCATGTCACAGACTTTGAGTTACTGGGTGTATTTAGACAGTTCTGAACTCTTTCCAGTAGAGTAGAGAGTTCTCGGGATTGGCAGCGAGGTCGGAGATATGCGTGGAGGTTTCTGGCTCTGTGTACAGTTCTCGAAGACATGCTAGACGGTCTCTTCTTCTTCATTGCACACTCTGCATATTCCATTCTGACTAAGCCCGATACGCTTTTGGTAGCTCATGAGTTCCAGAGAGTGTCCTGATCTAAGCCTTTTGATTGTTACTGTGTCAGTTCTAATCATTTTAGCTTCTTTGGTGTGATCAATCTTCGTTATGTAGATCCTCTTGCATCTCTCGTGTTCCATAATGATCTTCCTCTCTTCAAACTTGCATCTGGCCTTTGCGACGTCGTACAGCCATCCTGTGTGGTCTTGTTGGAGGTTTGCTGCTTCTTGATCAGCCGTTTAGTTTCCGGCTTCTTTCATTTTGGTTGAGCCATTTCAGCGCTTCTTCCATTGCGTACATTTCTGTCTGATATGATGAGCACCATTTTTCTGCTGGTATCTTTATAGTTTAGGGGGTTGTTGGTGAGGTAGCTTCTCCTGTTGTTATCACGGCTGCCGCTCCGCCAATGAATTTGCTGTTCGCTGCGGAGCCGTCTGTGTATATTATGATGTCGTACTCTTTGTTATTCTCGAGTTTCCCTATTGCCATCTCTTTGTCCTTGTTCTTGTCTATGCACTTATAGATGCTTGTGTTTCGAAGCTGACTATACCTCTTTTCTTCTAGGGTTTTCTGATTTCAGGAAAAGTCCACGGTTTGATGTTTGTGTTGAACAGGTGGTCTTAATTATTTTTGACGGGTTTTCTGAGGTTTTTCTTTTTGATTCTTTGTTTCTGCTGTTTCTCAATCACCGTTCTTCGAGGGTTGTCTTCACTGCATCTGAGGCTTCCCTCTATTTCAATTATAGCAAGGCTTTTGACTCTGTTACTGATGCTGTTCAGATTCGCCTCCATGAGTACAGCTTTCCTGGGAGATGACCGGAGGAGTCCTGATATTCTGCGGACCGCTTCGAGTTGTAAGCTTTCGAGTTTGTTCATGTCTGTCTTTCCAATCCACGGTGTCCAGGCCGGGCTTCCGTATTCGATCTTGGAGCGGCATAGTGCAATGTAGGTCGCCATGGAATCCCCATTCGGTGCTAGCTACTGCTCTTATGATCTAAATCCTTTTTCTAGTAATTCGATGACTCTTCTAACGTGTTCGCCGAAAGTGAGCCTTGTATCGTAAGTGACTCCTAAGAATGTCGGGAAGCAGTTGTGTTTCAGCTTTATGTCTTCGATTGTGATGGTTGGTTCCATTTTCGAGTGTTTGGCATTGAGAGAGAACAGGAAGACTTCGAATTTCTCTATACTGAGTGTCATGAGCCATTTTTTAGACCATTGGTGGATCTTGGTGATAGCGTTTTGGACAGTTCGGGTTGCATCGTATACGTTCTTGTGGGTAGCCCATACAGCTATGTCGTCAGCGAAGAGACTAATGTTGCAATTCTTGTCAACGTTTTCAGTGACATCATTTATGTAGATTAGGAACAGTGTTGGTGATAGGACCGCTCCTTGTGGGAGGCCTTGTTTGAAAGTCTTCGTGTACCCCTTGCTTCCGTCGTACTCGACCCAAGCTTTCCTGTTACTCAGCCATTGTTGGATTCATTTGTATATGTTGATGTATAGTACAATATCTATGGTATTTACCAGCATAAATTGTAAGGATACATAAAAAATTATGTAGATTATAAAATTACATATGGTTAGAATTCATAGTAATAATATAAATAAAAAATGTAATTTACATAATTAATCCTGCACCAATATCAGTTTCAGTGTATAAAGAGATACAAAAAAAATTACAATCAATTAAAATATTATTTATGTCTTACACATCAAGTTGCAGAAGAAGATCATAGTCAACTTCGGAGAGTTCTCTGTTCTGAAGTGAGTTTACAAGGGCCGATGGTAAAGATCTTGATCTTGGAGCCGACTGCCATCTTGCATGCGAGCGCTGAAAAGTATTAAGCATTGAAATATTTTTTACACTACAATCTATTGAATAATTATAAATGTATTCATTTTTATTTACTGCTGTAATATATTATAAATATATATCGTAAAATACTGAACTGTCATCAACATAATTTAGAATGTTAATTTTTGTGAAACCATTTAATATATGTAAAACATTTATACTTGTCAATAAATAAAAGTATAATAATGTTACTCGTTTCATTTATTCCATGTTCTTGCTACTGCTAATATTCTATTATAAACTTTATACTCGAAATCTATACAAGTACATTCTCAGTGTAAAATATTATGTTTTAAACAATGTAACTAAATAAATAAAAAAATTCGACATCGGTTATGAATGATATTAAATTTGTTTTTATCATTGCTAATTCTAACTTATTTTTATGAATAAATATATACTATACTTATTAATAGGGATAAAGAAAAAATATACATAATATATATGTTGAAAGTATAGAAAACTTTCACACAAAACTTACTTCCCGGAAGATAAATTCATGATGTGTGTGCACAGAGGTATTGAAGCAGGTGGCACAGAGAATGTAGTTGGGACAGGTGTCGCACTTGTACACTTTTCCTTTGATGGGAGTACAGGAACACTGAGCACACTCGGTCCCCTGGTGCACGACAGAGCTGTGACCAGCAGAGGTTTCACTATCTCGTACACCGTGATTCTGAGCTACTTCTCGCATCAGGAGGCTCAGAGGCGCAAAGTCACCGCGACAAATCGGACAGGAAACACACTCGTGGGGACCTTATATGTTTATGATGAAGAAGTGAATGTATTTGATATGCAGAAACAGATACGAATCGACAGATACATAGGTCATTTAAATATAGGTACATAGTAGTCATTTTAATTAACAAAATAATTATATTCGCTAAATGTTAATAAATACTACATTTAAATTACGATGACAAGTAGTTAAAACAAAAAATAATAATATCTTCTATCATTGTTTTACTGCCTTTAAAAAATTATTTTTTACATATATAATTACACATATTATAATGTGTGTATTCTATCTGTTATACACTAAGCGCTAAAAATAGTATTAAATATTTAATCCAAATATAAATCACACAGCAACACAATGGTCATTTATTCCGAAAATAGATGACCAAATATTTTCGGCATATTGTAGTAAAATATACAATATATATATACAATTATATACAAAAGTACAAAATATGCTATTCATCAATAAATCAATAGTAAGGCGACTTTTATTAGCTTGTTAACCTAAAGTTATCTATTTTTCAAGTATTAAAAACTATTTTTTACCTAATTTATTATTAATTGATGTAATTATTTTTAAACTTTTCCAAACGTAGTGCACACTGTTATTCAAAATAATACTATTTAATAGATGAGTATGGAAATATTATTGAAATATAATGTAATTCAATCAAATCAATAATTAATGAAATATTTGTAATCTTGACTTATAACATATTAACTGAAAAAAACCCGCTTAGAAGTGTAGAATGCACATTAAAACTATTTATAGAAAATGTTGAACTATATTAATGTTAAATATATTATTATTTTCTATGTTTTCACATTTGAACAAACTAAAAGTGTATGTATTATTAACTCACCAATAGGCTTCTGCTTCTTCTGATGTTCACTCCAGACACGCATACAGCGAATATGAACACTATTACCGCAGCCATTCCTACAATAAGTGACCGGAAGCCTTGAAGCTAGCATCTCATCTTGACAGATTGGACAGAGATCCTCAGCCGAGATTGGACGCTGAACCACACTACCAGTATTCTTGTCATCACCAGAAGTAGTGGTCTCCGATCCAGGGTCCACTGACTGCGAATTTTCCGTGGCATCAGCACCGCGAGAGTTGGCTGGCTCTTGACTATATTGGTATTGATGACGGTGAAGAAGTTGATGGATCTCGCGCTCCACGAGACCTAATTGCCAACTTACTGTAATGTAAAAACCAAATTTAGTAAGGAATAAAAGAAATTCAGTTTTTATTTTTTAACAATTCCAAGTAAACAAAAATAAACAAATACAAGAAAGAACGACAAAAGTTGATAAATTGCATTTATTTATTTTTTTCCATTAATTATTAACCAAGTTAATGACAAAAAATCAATAGATGATAAAATGATTACAACCTATCTCAGCATAACATATATTCCACATCAAGAGTCCAATAAGTTTCACAAGATAAAGCACCAATCACTTGGCTGTGGTTAAACCTTGGTGATTGGTACTCCACAGCACATCTTGTAAAACCTTTCTTCTTGATGTGTAATGTATTTTCTCTGAGAAAGGCTGTAGTTATTTTTATTTGCTTATCTATAACCTACCAGGAGACTCATTTCCATTTTCCATCCTTTAACTAAGTTTAATTAATACAGCCTCAGTAATATTTCCATTGGGTAGAAGTGTATTTTCAAGTAAATTATGGATAAAACAAATTTAATGGAATGTAAAGCGAAGCCAAATTCATTAAAACAACTGACGGAAAAATGAGTAACTTAAAAATTATTCGATACCATAAAAAACACCAATCTATAATTTGAATTATAGTATGAAAAGTATTTATAATTTAGTAAATGATTATAAAATTAATTAATGAGGTTAACATAAAAAAGAAGTCATAATATTTTACTTTATTTATTTAACGAATTAAAAGCGATAATGTGAATGAAAATAATTTAGCTTTCCATCAGATTAAAAAATTTAAATAGAATTTCTACAGAAATAATATAACATTTTCCTAATATTTGATAACACAATTTACTGTTTCTCTCCTATACATCTGTTGAACAAAGTAAAAAAATGATTCAAACAAAAAATGAAAAAATTCAATGTAAAAATACATATGTCTTAATATATTTATAGATGTTTAATGTAAAGTTCAAATAACATTCCCCAATAGGTGTGTCACCTGAGAAAAATATTATAATGAGATATTAGTAATAATGCTTTCATACATTTTTCATTGGATAAAATTATAAAAACTCACTTGGATCATTTTTCTTTATGCGAAACTTTTTCAATAATACCCAAGAAATATGCTTGCAAAGATCGTGATCTTTTCGAAAATTAGGGCATGTACAACTATGTGGGTCACCCAAGAGCACCTGTAATTTCAAATGCATAAACAATATGTTTTAGAGTTAGAAAAATACATATTTCAACGAAATAATAATTTCTGACAAGCTAATTATCTAAATCTAGTAATAAGATTACCTATGTCTTCAACATTCTTTTAAAGGATAGGTTGTCCTCATGTCTATTGGCTTCAACATTATGTTATATTTGCTATGCTTGAGTGTTTAAGATGTCTACATTTAAGACATCTACATTACGATGTATGAATGACGGTCCAGTGGTTCTGAATATTAGTATCATATGTTTGGGCCAAGCTAACATAAGGATTGTTTTTAGCTTTCACCCGCAGGCAGCCTGGGTTCAACTCCCGAACCAACATATTAGCAAAATACATATTAATATATCATCAAAATAATAATTACTCACAAGCCAAAATTAATCAAATCTAGCAATAAGTAAATCTAGAGTCTCCCACTCTCACCCAAGATTAATTATCCTGTATTGCAAATCATCCTGGAAAGGAAACAAATATAGTATTTTGATCAATCTTCTAAATAAAGGATGCTAAATTCTGCTATTGACTACTTATTATAATTTACAGCACTCAAAAACTTTTAAGGAAACCATAGCATCGTATCATTCAAAATAAAATAAATTTTACCAGTTTTCTTAGCTCAAATATAGTCTGAAACTGATATTCAAAACTAACGCACTGTCATTCATACAGCATAACGCAGCATCCAGCCAACATACCTATATCAAATAGAATATAACATTTGGGCAACAGACATGAGGACAACAAAAGTTAAAAAGGGGGTAAAATCTCAAATTACCTTAAACTTTTTAGTATATCCTTCTTCTTGAAGCAAGAATCCTGTAGGTCCAATCTCTCTAAGAATGAAAATTGTTGCACTGAGAGATTCCTCCTGTCGAAAACTAACAATATCACTAACAGCTCGCCGCCAAGCTACGGATCGAGACATAGTTTTAATGATCGAACTTATAAAATGACAGCTGGAATAAAAGTGTAATTTATAGCGTTAGACGAGCATAATGATTTTAATAAGTAACGAAACAAAACCCAATTTTAGTATGAGTATTTATTCAATGAGGAATTTTCTACCAATAAGCACCATCAAACAAGTAATAATTTTATATACAAAAGCAAAGAATTAAATGAATCAAGCTGAATTAGTTAATGAACAAAATTCAAATAAAGTAAAACATATAAATGACAACTGGAAACATCATTCAAATAATAATCAAATAATTGATAGTGAAGGAAAACCAGTGTTTTATTCAATATCTTATACTTTTCGTTGTATCTTACATTTTAAAATTGTACTTTTTTGCATTGTATCAAATAATTTTATTTTATTTTAGTGCTATGCTATTTATTTGTTATCAGACTATATGTAACATAAGTAAGACATTTTATTTATGGCTACTTTTTTATGTTATATCTTTAATTTACTGGTACTCATATGACTATTTTAGTTTTTCAGTTTAAAAATAGGGAACACTTTTTATAACACATTGTTTACACAGATTTTATTTATAAATTATAAATAAGTTATTCGTTATAAAATGTATCGATGATATGAGCTGTATTTTTGGGTTTAACTAAAATCTATACTTTACTAGCGTCAATTACACTTTTGCTCTAAAGATGTGTTATGTATAAAATGTTTATCTAATATATATATATGTTTATTTTAAATGTTACAAAACTTCCTCTTTCCCAATAATGAAGAAAAATATCATTATAGTTATAATAAATAAAGTATGTGTAACGAGCTTGTACTATTAACCCTCCGTGTATTGATTATAATAATTGTATAAGTAATTGTATAAATTGTATATAATTGTTATTCTGAAAGCGAGTGATGTAGCGAGCTTGTATTATGTGTTTCCGTGTATTGATTATGTATGAATAATGTTCAATGCAGTATACTGCACTGTATACAGATCGTCGCTGACAGTGCAGCGGAGTGTATGCCAAAAGTGTTTGTTATTAATTAAAGTTGTGCTTGCTAAACAGGTCACGCTATACGCCGATAGCCAATCAGTGACAGTACGCTTAAGATATAGTAGTTTTCATTAAAAATGTATTATTTTACCTTAACTCAAAATAAAACAAGATAATGTAAAATGTTTGTACTGTTAAAGATATATGTATTAACAAAGAAGTTCAAGAATGTATTAGTAAGTTACATTTTAATTCATATTTTAAAAGTAAAAGTTATATTTGTGTTGTTTCTACATTGTAAACTATTGATTTTTTACACATCTACAGGTGATTAACTACCTATATGTAGGACACGCAGCCGCGTACTGTCGATTTCCAAAAAATGTGCCCTTTTTCGTTTTAAAAGTGACCTTAGGCGAGGGGAATTAGCGAGCTCTAAAGTAAAAAAGACAGATACACTAGTATAAAAGCCGTCCAAGGCAGATACAGCAGGATTGAGTGAAAGATGGGTAACTCATGCATCCTCATTTTCCACTCTCAAAGACAGTTTTGATGTAATAGTTGATTCATTGGAAACACTAGGCCTAAATGAGAACGACGATAAAAAAGGGGAATTGGAAGCCAGCATTAGAAAACATGACTTCATAGCAGCACTTGTGACAGTAGAACACTTCCTACAAAAGACAAGACTACTTTATATTCTTCTATAGAAAGTTTCAATTGATTTGGTTGATGCAGCATGAGAAGCATCTGTAGTATGAGACTTGATAATCCAAGAACGAGAAACTGCATGGGAGGGCTTGTATACATCTGCCGTAGAACTAGCAGATCTGGTCAAAGTAGAACTGACATAACCTCACATGGCTCGAAATCAGACAAACCGTCCAAATTACGATATTCGGTAATGCAAATTCAATCTCTGAATATGAATCCACCTCTCAATGTTTCTTCCATTTGTTGATAATTTGGTTAGGCCCAAAATAAATAGGCCCACGTGTCTTGCAGGATCACTCACGAATCAAGTTTCAGTATCTCATTCTAAACAAAATTGCATGCTATCACTCCTTTAACAGTTTAAGAAATCCGCGAAGAACTTGATGTGGACTATAACAGCGAAAGAGATCTTTGTTGTGAGAGTTAACATTAAAATCAGATGTGGGAGGGTTTCTGCAGTTGATCATCCAAAACAAACAAATGCAGTGTTTCATCCCAACATCAATATTTGCTTTCGTTTGTTGCTTGTACTACCAGTAATAAATTGTACATTCTGAACGCAGGTTTAGTTCCATGCAAAGATTGAAAACATACATACGATCAACAATGCCAAAAAAAGGTTTTCGTCATTAGTACTAATGCAAATTCCCAAAGATATTGTCATCGATAAAAAAACATAATTATAGAGTGGGCTTCTGGAAAGCCTCGTCGTCAAGACTTGCTTTTCATCGATAATAACTCAAATGGTGTACCTACATTCAGAGCTAACTACCATATGTTGTTAGAATAATATTATGTATCAAACTCTATATTCATATGATTTAACAGGTTGGATCATTAATACGTAAATTTATAACACAGGATGAGTCAAAATTTTCCATACAAATTATTAAAAAAATTATTTATACAAAGTCTCCATACTAAGCAAATTAATACAAAGCAATAATAAAGCATTCAGAATTATCAAAAGTTTATAATGAGAATTAAGTTCTAAATCACAAAATGTGTTCGATATTTTGTCCTTGCATATTGTCATTTGCTCTTAACATTCATGAATAACATTCCTAAAAACTGTAGGGCTTCTTAAGATGATGAATGTCAATCATTTTCCATTGGTACACAATAGCTTTCAAATGCCTCCAAATATAAAAGTTTAGGGGATTTAGGTCGGGAGGCCATGGAGGCCATGCAGCAAATACAGGGAGAGAGGTAATCGATAATTGTACGGAGATGTTTGATTAACCCTATATTTCAATTTTTACTGCATTACAAAATGTTTTTTCTTAAATTGTGCAGTTTATGGATTGTTAGGAATTCAATATTATTTGGTAATTTGGGATTTTATCATGTAGATGCTTCTCCTTATCCTGAAGTCTGGTCTCAACAAGCCCTTGATAACTCTTCTAACCAATTTCCAGACATTCAAGTAATCCGTTAACAACCTCCTGTGGTATGTCAGCTCCAGTAGATATGTTTGGAGTCTGATTCCAGTGTCAAACGGATTGTTAATGGCTTTGTGTAATCCATAAGCGTCATTGTACGAACATGGCCAATCTTCAAAGAACTTGGATTGAACTCATGGTGTAGGCTCAATTCACTGTCATCTCTGACTCCAAATTTACACCATTCCAGCAGCTGTGCCACATGAAGATCTTTCTTATGCTTTAGGAAATTCCATAAGACTACTGCTTCTTTCTGTCTAATCATCAACATAATAGGGGTTTATTGTAACACTTCTAGAGTGCCATATTCAAATCCTACTGCACTGCCTTGTCGGAGAGTGTGGTACATAACCCATCCACCATCTGTAAAGCATCTGTAGATACCCGGGAACTTCGTTTGTATGTCCAGACAATCTTCAAGGAGCAGCGTACCCCATCTGCTATACTTTATCTGGCCAAACCGAAGAACAAATTATGCACCTCAGCACAACTGAAATGAAAAGATGCAATCGCCTTGTCGAATGGAGTGTGTAAGATCTCTCAGGATAGGATACAGCTCATCCAGAAACAAGCTCCAGTACCTCACATTCTCATTCTAGGCCATTTCTTTCCATTCTGTGAAAGCCTTGAACTTCAAGTCTAAATTGTAAGATCTTGCTTTTGTCCCAAATCTCCCTGAACCATGTACAGTCAACATCTAAAGTCTGCTGCATCTTAATTTCCATATGGTGCCTATTTGCTGGTCTAATTCACAACTAGTACTCTCCTGGTCAGGTTGAAACTTCTCAAACATAAGAACTCTCATCACCTCTGATTCAAGACTCATTGCTTCCTTTCCTTTGCAATAGTGACCTCGATTCATGACACTATTTTCTGCAACAAGCATGTCAAAGGCTTCAGTCTCAATCAAAGCCAGATCAATACCAATACAGATTAAAAACTTCCCCAAGCAAGCAATGACAATCTTTTCCATGTGAAATGGTCCCATTCCAAGGAATATGTTACCAAACTGATCTGGCTTCAACAGCTGGATTTTTTTGGCGATAGAATACACCCCTTCATCAGATCACAATGCCCTTGATATGGCATTCTAATCTAAGCATCATATTATTCATATAATAGTAGGTAGCTAGTTTTGGCTAGAATGTGTATGCAACATGAATATATACCTACTTCAATAGAATATTTAGTCAGTAATGAGAGTGTATGTAGCTGTGTTTATAGTAACTGCATAATTACATCTGGGTTAATAACAATTAGATATTTTGTTTTTATTTTTCTTGGCTATCCCACTAAATTATAGCATGCATAACATGCTGAAATCGGTTTTTTGCAATTATCTTAAAAACCATTGGCTTTTTGATATGAAAATGTATTACTGACCCCCATAATGTGGCTATTGTGTACATTTTGAGTGATTGGGCAACCTCCTAGGTCAAATGGTTTTGTAGATACAGTTCTGGAAGATGGTAGTACTTTGCTTTAAAAGGGCATGGCCCTAAAAAGGAAGCTTGGCCTATTTTCAGCTATTTCACCATTAATGGAAAATGTGTTACCAACCAAATATTGTTCCTGGACCTTCAATTAGTGGATTCCTGGATAGTTTAGTTCTGGACATAAGTTGCATAAAAAAACCATGAGCTACTAGAGTAATCTGGATCTAAATATATAAATAAATAGTTTAATATTCATGAGTAATATTATATTATATATATATTTGCAACCATCAGCAAACTTGGCTTGCTTGTAAATAGTTCAGACCATTTATTAACAATCTTTTAACAATAGACCATAAGTGATATTTGCCAATGATCTGGAGATTTTGAATTATTATAATATTTTACAAGTCTATGCAGTTCATGTATGGTCTGGCATGTTTAAAGAATAATTACAATTCTAATTCATAATTGATTAGGTATGGCTTAGAATATAATATACTGATTATATAGTAAGTGCATATGTTATATATTTATATCAAATCAATATTATATAACTAATAAATTATTCATATATTTATTAAATTAGATTTCTATATTGTGCTAGCATAAGTTGATATATAAATTTATATAACTATAATTAGAGCTTCCTTAATCATTCTAATAATTATACTAGTAATTATTTTATTAATATTCTAGTAATTATTCTAATAATAATTCCAGTAATAATTATTTCTTGTCAAGAATCCTAGTTATGAGCAAAAATAAATTATTTTGGTATTTTATAATTACTGAAAAAAAGTTAAACAAATAGTATATTTTACATATTAAATAGGATAAAACCTATATTATTCAGACAATTGGGGTCTCAGAAAGGGTCTCAGTTTGAAACCTTTATATATCCTGAAATATTTATTCAATTTACTTCAAACTTGTATCATGTTGTAGATAACATTTCAAAGTATGTGTATCCACTAATACTTTAAAATGTACACTAAATGTAAAGCAATAAATAAATAGATATACACCGGTGTCTGAAAATGCTAACCTCTGATCACTAATTATAGACAGTGTTTACATATGTCAGACATCAGTAAAAAATATCTCATTGAATGACAAAAATAACTCGCAACTTGCTAATATTTTTTATTTATACATAATAGCATAGAGTAATGATTATACAAAGAGTGTTCACTCTTATCGATTTCATATACATCGTGCTGTAAATCGTGGTATATAAAAAATCGTTTTATTTTAATAAATTTTATGTAAATGAGAAGGTAAAAAGTAGTATTAAATATTTTAATTAAATTAATTTTAGGAACAAATATATATATTCACACAATTTTAACATGCGTAAGTTGTCAATAATAAATAATTTATTGCCTCTATATCTCAAACTATTTTACTACATATATACGATTTAATTGCTCTCAGTTTTTACAACAAATACAATATAAGCTCTTACTTAGGTAAAAAGTAGTATTGAACTGCATGCAGAATTTAAAAGAGTGAACACTCTTTGTATAATTACTCTATGCTTAATGGTTTATACCTGTCACATAATTGAACAGACCTCCAAATGTGCACAATGTGTTAGGTATGTCTTTGGTGTTTGGCTTATAAGGAGCCACAATATAGATGAGGGGGAAGCTCAAACAGTGTGATTTTAGTGGATGATAATTTACTGCTGTTTCAGACTGTCTTATTGATGTATTTCTGGCTATAAAATTGTGAAATGTCAGATCAGCCATAAATGTATATAGTGATATGGAGAAATAGTTAAACAAATTCTAACAAACACAAAATAAGGCTCATAATGGAGGAATAATATAGTACTAAACATCGTTTATAGTTCTATGCACAAAAAAACATTTTTTATATAATGTTATGATATTCATTAACATATGATATAAATATAGTAGTAGTAATATGCTTTATTAAGTAGGAAAATGACTTATTGTAGGTGTTGCTAACTCATGCGTGCACAAATCATACCAGTTCACACTTTAAGTTCATGCTACTATACAGTGTGAACCTGCACCTATTACACCCAGACTAATTATTGTGACCCCAGTTGTCTAGATACCTATACCCACCATTTACTAATATATATACTTATCTTAGCTTGTATTATATATAAACAAACACAAATAACATATTAGTAAATTAATATTTACTTTTAATATTTTTTATAAACTATAGTTGGAGGTTTCTTAATGCATATCATAAGGTTTTATAATTAATTATCCTAATAGTTAGCAAAATAATTCCATTTTTTAATAAAATCCTACATTCTTTTACAAATATATAAAAACAAACTATGAAAATATTATCTTAATACTTAAAAGATTAAATAAATAAACAAAAATATAGTTGTTAGTAAGAAATATATTTTGTTATATGCATTTATATATATATGTTCTGATATGATTATATATTTAATTCATAAATTAAAATACTAAAATGATGTTTATATAAATGCCAATATTTTTAAATTTATATTTATACATATAAATATATATAATAAAATCATAAAAGTAAGAAAATAAATGTTAATTTTTTGCCTATTTTTTATTACATAAATAAATTAAAGCAGTAATTGTTTAGTTTCTGTATATATCCTGATATAATAAAAAATATTATATCTATACACAGCTTCTGTTTATTCTATAAACTGCTTTTATAATAATTGTATGGATTTCACAAGAAAAATATGCATTTAGCAAAGTTTAACATTATTCATTTTTTTATAAAAGCTGTATTTGTTTCCTTTTGTCAATAAATAATCTTTCAGAAGCTAATACAAAATAACTCCAGAAACATAACATAATGAGTTTCTTTAAAATAAAAGCTATTTTATGAAATATTTTACAGATATTTTGGTATCATTCAGCAATGATCATATTGATAATTAATAAAGATATTATGTTATATTAAGGGCTTTAATATTAGCCTAGAAAAAGCCAATCATAGTGTCACAAATTATTCCTCAGTATAAAAATTGTACAATTTAAAAACTTCTGAAATTGTTTAATATGTGATGCTAAACATCAGTATTACCATATTATTAAAAAAATTATTAATTTGTATATAATACTATTATTTAAACAAATAGAATAGTTATAATGACAATACATAGATATTGAACTAATTAGTTGGTATAAAGGGGCCAAAAATGTTACATTTTTAACATGTAAGTAATATAAATAATTTTTTAATGATTTTATAAAATTTTATCTTTTAGTAAATTTCAAAATATTAGCAAATTGAAATTTTATAAATTTGGTATCTTTAGAAATAATCATATTTATAATCAATATATTATGTTATATTTAGGGCTATATAATTAGCTTATAAAAAGCCAATCATAGTGTCACAAAATATTCTTTGGTGGAAAAATGGTGAAATTTAATAACTTTTTTAAAATTTAAATGTCTCTATAAAGTGAAAAAGCCATTTTATCATGGAAGAAAAAATATTACCATTGTTCCACAGTCATATAAGCATGATCTCTGGCCCACTGAAGATGTGCAGCATGGTGTCTGGTACTCAGTAGAGGCTTTTTTGGAGCCATGTTAGAGTAGTAACCAGCCAAGTATAGTATGGAACAAACCTGTCATGTATTAAGCTCAATACCAGTGGCATCCAGTAGCTGAGCTGGGACAGGGCTTGACTGCTCATCTGAGGATATGTTGCCAATTATCAACAAATGTAACCATCCTGTTTTTGAGTAGTCTTCTTTGGTCTTTTCTGGTGTGGCAAATTATCCACAGAGCAAGTCTGGCAATGTTTATTAATAAGTGTTGAAATAGTGGCTGACCTGACTTTAAAACAAGCTGCAATATTCTGGTAGCTAATATAAGTCTCTTGGAGCATTATATCTTATACTTGTTGGTTGTCTCTAAGATAGATGGTCAGTTGAAAACTTGAAATAAAGAAATATAGTACAAAACAATACATGCATCCAATTGTTGATTTGAAGATGACTGGTCAACCACTTGAGAGGAAAGAATGGCAAGAAAGAGGCCATTACTCAATGATTGGATGACTCAATGTAAGGATAACTGAATTATTAAATATATTATAGTCAATTGCAAAAATAAGCTAATGTGGTTAAAGATGCCTAAATCAGTTTATCAGTTAATTGGCAAGAAAGGTAAAGAGGAGTAATGATAATATGCAAGAAGGATAGTGATAAGAGTGGATAATGCAATGAATAGGTTAGATAGACACATAAAAGAGAGAATTATATAATTAATATATGCATTATTGCTTATATAGTGAAATACTGCCTGAATTGGTTTCTTCTTAATAGTGGTAGTATATTTTAGCTGAGCTGGTTATGTCAAAGTTCAATGCATCCAAAATAACATTTATATATCTTTACTATATAAACAAATTAAATATCATTCAGTTGAAATTATCTAATAAAATATTGGTGTTACCATTTATATTATCTAGGTCTATATATAGTATATGTAATTAGTGCAGTATAACTAAGTATTATATAATCCCTATCAGTTTAACTTTAAACCTAGATCTAGAAAAAATTATAAATAAATAAATGGCAATGCTATAAATTATATAATAAAGCAGTGATTGTGGAGTTCTTGGCCATAAATTAAATGTTTTTCAGAAAATAAATAAAATATCAAAAAAACAAAAAATAAATGTAACTAAATTTATATATCGTAATACTATTTGTAAAGTATAGTGAGATGTTTGATAATTATGGTATGGTTGCAGCCGCCAACTTTTAATAGTGTATAGGAGTTA
This sequence comes from Invenusta paracnida, assembly GCA_036023295.1. Lineage (NCBI taxonomy): Eukaryota > Metazoa > Platyhelminthes > Proseriata > Coelogynoporidae > Invenusta > Invenusta paracnida. The sequence goes on from JAYRBW010090815.1 coordinate 20,444, forward strand.
CTTGTTAAATGTTAAAAAAACAAGAATAAATGTAATTAACAAGTAATCCCTATATAAGTAATACCTATACAGCTTTTAATACTGTATAGGAGTTACTTGTTAAATGTAAAAAAAAGAATAAATGTAATTAACAAGTAATCCCTATATACTATTAAAAGCTGGTGGCTGCAACCATACCACGATTATCAAGCATCTTACTATCCTTTACAATAGTATTATGATATAATATTATGGTAATTAAATTATATTTGATTTTTGTTTTATTTAAGTTTTATTTATTTAAAAATAAATTAATTTATGGCCAAGAACTCTACAATTGCCATAAATCAAATATTATCTATTCTCCTATTTTTATGAAAAGTATTGTTTTTGGCACTTTTTTGGTAGTTTTTATACAATTTTGTAGATTATGGAGTTTTTGGCCATAAATTAAATTTTTTTCAGAAAAAATATAATTAAATTTATATATTATAAAGAATAGTGAGATGCTTGATAATCATGGTATGGTAGCTTTTAGTAGTATATAGTAGCTTTTAGTAGTGTATAGGGGTTAATTGTTAATTACATTTATTTAGCTTTTTAGTAGCTTTTAGTAGTGTATAGGTAACTTGTTAATTACATTTATTTTTTATGTTTAACAAGTAACCCCTATATACTACTAAAAACTGGCAGCCACTTGTGGCTGCAACCACACCATGATTATCAAGCATCTTAGAATCCTTTATAATATGCAATATAAAAAATGCGGAAAAATTAATTGTGGGGGAACTACCAAAAAATGCCTTATTTTTTATATCAATTAAAATTTGACAAGTTTAATTTAATACATTTATTTAGCTTTTTAGTAGCTTTTAGTAGTGTATAGGTAACTTGTTAATTACATTTATTTTTTATGATTAACAAGTAACCCCTATATACTACTAAAAACTGGCAGCCACTTGTGGCTGCAACCACACCATGATTATCAAGCATC